>PDIP01000030.1:386334-404432 GCA_002811645.1 Corallochytrium limacisporum
TTTGTACGACTACGATGTGTTCAATGTCAAGCCAAAGTCAAAATAGTCCTTTTTTGAGAGTAGCAGGGACTCTTCGTTTGAATCAGCTATTGAAATATTTGTGCATGATTGTTAAAAAGAGCAAAATATAATGAAATAGAATACAATCAATATAAATTATTATACAATCAAGATTGAAAAAGATCCTCGGGAGTCAAGTTTTTCGGAGTTTTGACCCTGACATGCCAGACAGAGGGTGGTACTGTGAATTTGGGAGAGGGATTTGCTGCAATTATCGTGCCCTGTGGGTTTTTTTTTGCGAGGCAAGAGCAGGCCGGAGAACGAAAAAAGTGCCCCCAGTTGCCCGCCGAGGGTTTAAGTACCCACCTTTCGTTCGGAGCTTCTGGGTTTTGTTCGCTGGGTTTCGTCGTTGCCAATCTCCAACACAGCAACCCCCCCCGCGGGGGGCCATTGCTAAGCAGGAAATCTCAGGGGGAAAGATGGGAACGCTACACACAGCAAAATCGCGGAGAGATGAGGGTCTTGATGCAGAAAATCAATGGGTGTTGGTGGCCGAGGTAACCACAGGCCAGGTATGCAAGTGACTTTATCTTTATTTTCTCATAAGGTCATCAGTGGTTCATGCTATAGTTCCAATCGATGAAAGCAATCAGAGTCTGAAATATGTGGTTCACAACCTGTGTCCTGTTGGTCCGCTTCAGTAGCCGCAAGGGGTGTCAAAGTTCTCACTCCGGACAATTTCCATGAAGTAATATCGGATGACACCTGGACATTCGTTGAGTTTTATGCACCGTGGTGCGGTCATTGCAAGAAGCTCGGCCCCGAGTGGGAGTCCCTTGGAGATGTATACAGCACTCGGTCAAGTGAAGTGACGATTGCCAAGGTGGATGCGGACGCTCATAAGGATCTGGGAGCAAAGTACGGAGTCAGAGGCTTCCCGACTTTGCTGCTCTTCGGTAAGAATGGTGAAGGAGAACCCGTCAAGTACCAAGGTGATCGCACAAAGGACTCTCTCGTTGACTGGGTGTTCCAGAAGACAGATGTGTCCCCAGGGGCCACTCCTGAGGACGCGGTTGTGGAGCTCAACCCGGAGAACTTTAACCTTGTTGCTTTGGATCCGGAGAAGGATGTCTTGGTTGAATTCTATGCTCCATGGTGCGGCCACTGCAAGGCTCTGGCTCCAACATACTCACAGGTCGCTGCGCTCTACGAAAACGACAATGGCTGTGTAGTAGCCAAAGTCAATGCGGACAAGTACCGTACAGTTGGAGCTCAGTACAGTGTCAAAGGATTTCCTACTCTAAAGTTCTTCCCCAAGGGATCAAGTGATCCTGCTCATGCACAGGAATACAATGGTCAAAGATCAATGGAAAGCCTCATCCACTTCCTTAACGAGAAATGTGGTCTGAAACGGGGTTTGTCCGGCGATCTGCACGAGGCAGCAGGTCGGTTCAGTGAGCTCGATAAGCTGGCAAAGGAATTCATGGACACCACGGAAGAAAGCATGAGGGAGTCTATCATTGAAAAGGCAACGGAGGCTGCCAAGCGCCTCGGTACGAGCAGTGACTTCTATCATACTGCCATGTACAATGTCCTGAAGAGCGGCAGTCAGTGGATTGAGGATCAGCACGATAGGATGACAAAACTGCTAGAAAATAGAGGCAACGGCATGAGCAAGGTCAGTCACGATGCCATGAAGATTCGCAGAAACGTCCTTCAGGCTTTCCGTGGTGCGGTCAATGACGAATGAGTTAGACCACAGACACATAAATTTCTTTATCAATTCTTTATGCAATAATCGAAGAAGTCTAGATTCCTAAACGCCGATTTTTTTCGGCTTCTTTCTTGGCTTTCCGCTGATCGACATCCATGGCCTCATCTACTAGTTCGCTGGCTTCTTTTTGCTGAGCCTCAATTTGCTCCATGAGTTCCTTGAGGTCTTTCTTGTCCACTTCTAGGCGAGTTGGTTTCAACTTCAACATTCTGATTCCGTTTCAGTATTTGAACGAGCAATTCTCACAGCTGAGGACCAGAAAACTAAGTGGCCGCTGCCTAGGATAAATAGCATTGCGAGTGGAACATGAGCCCTGTGTCAAACTACAGCGTGGTGGAAGCACAGTAATGAAAGCCGGCAGGCTGCTGCAACAGAATCGAACTCCTTGTGATTGGAATTGAAAAAGTTAATGGAAACTCAGAATTTCATTGCCAAACCTTGGACCCTGGCGCGAAAGCAACGGGGGCCGGACGGCAGAGACTGGATTCACCTACGGGCCCCCATTCTCTGGGAGGGGGGGAGGCCCCGGAGGAGTCGCCTACAGGCTTGCGCGCGAAGAATTTGACGACGGCTGGAGGTTTTGGGAACGAGGGAGGGAAGGAGGGGAGACCCGCGCTTTTTTGTTCGAAAGAGCCTTTGCCTGAGCTCACAGAGCAATCAAATCCGTTAGCATTGTGGTATCGATCAGGTTTTTCAAAGTAAAGTTATTACGAATAACATGGATGTGTGGAGATCTCTCGTCAAACAATGACTGTTTACGAACTCGATATTTGCCTTAGGGAGCTGAGTAACAGGTCAAGACCACAGATGTTCAGGTGAAAGATCGGCACTGGGAGCGAAATTAGCCCGAGGTATGACAAACATGCCGGGCGTAGCACAGGTCATAAATCATGACGACAGTATTGAGGACTTCCTCGAGGAAGCCTTGTCACAAAAGAAACCTAAATCTAGCCCGATTCTGAACTTTAGCTCAGATGAGGAAGAGGGCGAAGTAGACTTTACTTCTTTAGAAAGGCGGGTAGAAAAAGCCGAAAAGTCAAGGTCGAAGGTAACAAAGAGTGGACAGAAAGGAATTCTGGCGTTCATGAAGCCACAGAAAAGTCCAGCTACTCCTCAGAACCAGTCGATCTCGCCCGTTAGTGTGCAATCGATTGCGAAGTCTCCTCCACTTCAGCAGAGACGGAGCCCAAGGCTACGCGGGATCCCGAACCAACCAGAGAAGGCTACCAAGCAAGTCAAACGGATGCGCAGTGGTACAACCGAGAAGAAGCCCAAGACTACGGGAAAACGTAGTAAGCCTTCTCAGGCTGCTTCACCCAAGGACAAGGTAGAACTCCTCAGATCCAAACCGCACTTTACAGATGACAAGAAAGTTACCGAAGATGTGGAGGAAATAACAGACTTTACACAGTCTCAGCAAGAGCCAAAACCAAAGGCACAAAAGAAGCCGTCTACTATCCTTGACGCGTTTTTCAAGGCAAAGCCGACTGCAGCCTCCACTCCCGAGAGGAAGGTTGAGTCCCAGGCTTGTTCTCCATGTGACCGCACGGCAGAGATTGTTGTCGACAGCAAGTCCGATACGACAACTGTGGATGATGACCTCAACGAGACCCATTCCGAAGATGCTGATGGCAGCAGAAGATCGTCTGTGCCTGCAACTTCTCCAACCCGCATGACGTACCGTGACAAGGACGGTGTGATTTGCGTGGTCCATAAAAAGAGAGCTCCCCCGAGGTCCCGACATGGGCCCATGCCCCCGTCTGCACCGGCCTCTGGATCCAAGAAATCAAAGGGTGTCACAGGCCTCACCCGAGATGAGTACTATGCGATGAAACGAGCAGATGCAGATGCACGTCACGCCGCCATCAGGGCGGAGAAACTGAAGGCAGCAGAGGCACGTGACGCTGATCTACGGCGCCGGAGAGAGGAAAAGGAGCGCGTCAAACGCGAAGAAAGTGAGCGAAAGCGTGCTGAGCTTCAGCGCCAGAAGGAAGAACGGGAGCGTGCGAAAGCAGAAGAAGCTGACCGTAAACGTAAGTTGCGTGAAGAGGAAGCTGCAAAGCGTCAGGCTGCGAAGGAGGCACTTGAAGCTGAGAAAGAACGCAAGCGCCTTGCTCGCGAGGCAGAAAGGCAGGAGCGGCTGGCTCAGAAGGAAGCTGAACGTCTGGAAAAGGAGAAGGTACGTCTTCAGAAAGAAGCGGAACGCGCCGAAAAGCTTCGTCTTGAAGAAGAAGCAGCTGCAAAAAGAAAGGCCGAAAAGGAGGCTGAAGAACATCGCCGAAACAAGAAGCTGGAGAAACAGAAGAATATTATGTTCAGTTTCATGAAGAAGGCTGAAGAGAAGCCCGATTCGCAATTGGCGCAACTGTCCAAGTTTCAGGAAGTCCGCGTACCTTCGCAGTATTCTCGCGGGATCTGCCCAATCGCTGATGAAGATAAGGCACTGAGCGACTCGGGGATCATTGTGCAGAGCAACAAGCGATTCCTTGTGGGTCCCTTTGTCCTCAATCCCGGACAGGTGGCTGCTCCAATCAATGCGTTGACTGAACTCCCGTCGACAGAGAGTTTGGATAAGAACATCTTCAACGGACGTGTGCCTGACTCCGCGAGTACCGATTTTGGAAGCTACTTTGACTCAATTGCACTGAAACGTTCAGGCAGTGGTGTAAAGACCAAGAATATTGTCAAAGGCACACTGCCAAGGACTCAGGATGGTGACTATGTCCAGGTCTTATCGTTTGAGCCTTCCTACCGTCCAGCTCTTTTTGGACGCCTGCTGACAACGACAAAGCACAAGCCATCTGGCCGCAAACCTTTCGTATTCCTTTCTGATGTTGACTACGACATTGATAGTGACGAAGAGTGGGAAGAGGAAGAAGAAGAAGGCGAGAGCCTTAAGGAAGATGACGAAGATGAGGAGGACGATGAGGACATGGAAGAAACGGATTCTTTTGTCGTGCCCCACGGATATTTGAGCGACGACGAAGGTGTCGATGCCGAAGAAAAGCGAATTGAGAGCAACAATGGCGAAGGCGAAGCACCCACTGTAGTCAAGGGCAAACAGAAGGCCGCCATTATCGATCCCTTGCAGACTCTCACGCACCCCGAAGCACAGAAGAAACTCTTTAGCGATGCCCACAAAGCAGTGATGTTCGGAGATGACACTCGCCTCAATCACTTCAGTGCGCACTTCTACGAAGAGGTTGCGACCGTTCCCATATACGATGCCGTGTATGACGCGAACGGAGAGATCCCAGCTCTTCTTGCGCAGAAGAGACGGGGCGGCATGAAGACCAAAGATGTGTCTGACGAGACTGACGATGCTTCCAATAGCCGCTTGTTCCAGGTCACCGATGACCACTTGCGTGGTCTTTGCTGTCTATTGTGGAAGGAAGGCAAGGAAGGTAACCTCACCACCATGAAGGCAATCAGAGAGACGGCGAATAGTATGTGGGGCTGGCCAGAGAATGGGAAGCGGATGATCACACAAGAACTTCTCAACGAACTGGCCACTCGTGACACCCTGACGCGCTATGATGGCAAGAAACATCACTACTGGGTCCTGAAGGAAACCTCCGTCAAGAAGTACAATTTGCCCAAGGACATGGCTGGTACACCAAGCTACCTCGATGAAATTGTTGAGAACGACAAAAAGGCGGAGGCAAAGGCGAGAGAAGCCATGCTTGAGAACATGCGTCTTGCGGCACTGAAGGCTAATGAAGAGAAGCGACGGCAACAGGAAGAGCAAAGGAAACTGGAGGAGGAGATGAGGGCCAGGGAAGGTGACAAAGAAAACAGGGGAAGAAGGACTTCCAAGAGGCGTACCCGGTCTTCAAAGAGACAGGCAGCTGCGTCCAGCGCCGCGGATTCGGCGACCAAGAGGAGGAAAGTGCCACCCCGTACAAAGCTGGCCCTACAGTCCCAGGTCAAGAAAGTACGCGACACAAGCGACAGTCTGCGTCGCTTTGGATTCAATATGTAACTGAAAGCACCGCACCCAAAATAAAAGCATCAGCTTATATATCGTAAACGGCCAGTGTGGCAACCGTCCCCTGTACGGGAGGGTATGGAAAAATAATGAGAGGGTCAGTCAGTCGGGTCCCCTCCCGGCCCCTTGCTTCGCTTCCCCGCCCCTCTCTATGTGACCCGCGTGGAAAATTGAGAGGTCGATGTGTAGGGGGCGTTCTTCAGGCGAGGTGAAAGGGTGGAGAGGTGGTGATTACCGCCATCTTGGCGTGCATTTGCGTGTATAGCTTGGCCATCCGTTGCCCTCCAAGAAGACACCATTCTGGGCTATTTCAAGGATCTGCATTGAATCTCTTGGAATTTTACTATGTTTCCCACTATAAGAAACGTCCGGCGTCTAGGACACTATAGTTATGGCTGTATTGGGGAGAAATATGTGAATCTGCCTATATTGCGATTGACCACTTATCTTGACTTTCCACAGCGGCATACACACCTCCCTCTGTGACTCTGTCGCTCTATCTCTTCTTTCTCTCTGTGTGTATGTAGGACATAAAACCAAAACAAAACATGTCCGAGACAACATTTAAAAACGCACAAAAGGCGCACAGGCGCACGCACAAAGAGCGTGGGCAGCTCAGTCAACGCGCGTCCCTTGGAATATTGGAAAAGAAGAAAGACTACAAGCTTCGGGCAGCAGACTATCACAAGAAAGAACTCCGGCTGAAACGCATGCGGGAACGGGCGCTGTTGAGGAATCCAGACGAGTTTTTTCATGGCATGATTGGTAAGAAAACGAAGAATGGAAAGCATGTACTGGAAGGTACCGAAAACTACAGCGCAGATCTGTTGAAACTGTTCAACACACAAGACAAACGGTACATTGGAATGAAAATGAAAACAGAAAAGGAGAAGGTTGAGAGACTGCAGGCCTCACTGGCGTTCCTACCAACGGCAGACGCAGTTGATAGTGATGACGACGATGATGACAATGAATCAGCCACCAGGGGGAAGCATACAGTCTTTGTGAAGAGCAAGAAGGCTGCAAAGAAATTTGACCCAGCAGAATACTTTGATACTGACAAGGCATTGCTTGGTCGCACGTTCAACAGACCACGCAAAGAGCAGCTCAAAGACGCGGATTTTCAGAACGCGGCAAATGTAAAACTCAGCAAGGGTGCAGACGCCGGCTTCCGGGAGATCCTCAGCCGCAGAGAGCGCTTGGACAAGTTGGACAAGGTGTTCCAAGGTCTGGCGACACAGGGACACTTGCAGGGCAAGGGCCAGAGGCGCAAAGTTTCTGACGGTGGACCGGATAAGCCGGCCACGTACAAGTGGAAGAAAGAACGTAAGCGCTGAGCAATTCAACAGGAATCACCACACAATACACAATTAAAGAATCACAAATTTTATCTCGACTGTACAAACCGAACGGCTTTGGAGTTAAATATGTACACCATGCTCCGCCAACTTCCGCTTGAGCGTATCGAATGTGGTAAAACTGACACTGACGGCGATGGGTCCCTTAACCCAGTTCAGGCTGAGGCCCTTGTACAGACCCTTGCGCAAACCCTCGGTGCGCACAATGTGCATTGCCAGGCGAAACATAGACATGTGCTCCCGTTGAAGATAGGAAGCCACTTGCATCCTGCGGCGCACTACATCCAAGGGATATGTCGCAGACTGGCCCACCAGACCTGCTATTGCACCACAGACCAAGCGTTCGTGCGTGCATATACCTCCGGCGGGGTCGTGGTGTTCCTCGACAACCTGTTCGTCTTCACTGCCATCTCTTTCGGAGACGCTAGCCAGCTGGTCTTTGTTTTCCCAGGTCCGTGTCGCTGGATGAGCCTCATCGTCAGCGCTCTTTGTGACGATATGCAGTGCAGCCGCCATACCATACCGACGGCTGGTGATGATGAAATGTTTCAATGTCTCAAAAGTGAAGAAACTGATACCTGCGTACGGTGCAATACCTATCAATGTGGCTCCTAGTCCGCCGTAGAGATTTCTCCATCCTTCTCCCGTGACAATCTGCCGCCCAGCATCCCAAAGACCGCCGTACATGATCACACTAGAACGATGTTGTATGGCCAGACGTGCGCGTATCAGATCCAGTGGATAGGTCATTGCTGTGGCAGTCGTGCCTGCCATAGCACCTGCAACGAAACGCCGAAGCGGAGGCAAGAAGTCTTCATTATCCCGTAACAAAAACTGCTTGTACTTCTCATGACTCACAAACTGCAGTGCGGCGTAGGGCATGATGCGAACCATGTTTGCTCCGTTACCCTTGTACAAGGCCCTGAAGCCCTCGTTGACATACGTATCCCGCACGGTCCGAAATACACCCAGCGGGCTGAATGGTTTGTCGCCTACCTGGAAGATAATCTTGACCCGTTCCAGCGGTGCAATCGTGGTTTTCGCTACCGCTCCGGCAGCGGCTCCAGCTCCCAATCCCAGGAGTGTTTGTACGAATGGGCTCAGGTTGCTCTCAATCTCATCCTCTTCCGGAACGTCATCATATGCGTGATGACGACGGTGATGATTCAGGTCCAGTAATCGGTCCTGCGACGCCTCTTCTTCTCCATCTTCCGTTGGATGAACACCCGTCTCAAGGGTTTCTTTAAGTGTGTCCGCCTTCTCACGGAACCTCTTCTGCATGTGGTAGTAGAATGACGATCCCACCATGACTGTTTGCGGGATGGCACTTGACTCGCTGTCATCTTCGGTATCATCGTCTTCTTCCGGGTACCGATGGTGATGTTGATGGACCCTTCTACTACTCTTGCTACTACTACTACTACTATTTCTGGATGGTTGATCAATTACCTCGGCTGCTGAAAAGGCAGCAATTTGGTTTGTACAGCCCTTTTGCTGTCGTTGGCCTGGAATTTCCACAAGAATTTTGACTCGGGGATCCCACGTCGAGGGAGATTCCCCGTCACCGGCGGTGCCACTGTTGTGGCCACGCATGTTTCTAAGAAAGTGAAATGACGTACTCACACGTCTTACATGACTAGACTACTACGTCCCAAATGTGGTCACATGACTTTCAGCCGATGCACGCAAATTTTCGAAAGCGTTCAAAGACAATGTCGCAAAATGTCAATGGTCCATAACAGATCATATACACGAATCCTCTCCGCAAACCCGGTCTCACCAGTTTGGGTCCTTCGTACCCAGTGGGTTCGTTTGTACGCAATGTCAACGATCCTTCCAAGTACACCCGTAAATCACAGGCTCATAGCTTGTCTTCCAAGGTGAATACGACTCAAGACTCAGTGCGTCTACCGCAGCCGCTTCTCACTGTCTCCCAAGTACCAACCCGCAGCAGGCTTCTCATCATCCTTCCCCATTCCAACGGAATCGTCTCTACCACCAACCACAGGCAACCCCCCCCTCCCCCCCTCCCTGCCTTCTCTTGACTGCCCCCCCCCCTCTCCCCTTCCTCTCTTCCCTCTCCCCCAATTTGCCCAGCCGCCACTGCCAGCGGTCCTTCACCCGTGAGGCGCTGTGTGTGCCTGCTTTTGGGACACACCGAAACGCGGGGCGCCGCGCTGCCCGCGCCCCACTCACACCCCCCCCCCTGGGCCCGAGGCAGAGGCGGACAGGGACTGCACAGACCCAGAGAGAGACGGGTGTCCTCCTCCCAGCCGTAAAAACTTCTCTCTCTCTCTCCCTCTCTCTCTCTCTCTCTCTCTCTCCCCTCCCAGCCGTAAAAACTTCTCTCTCTCTCTCCCTCTCTCTCTCTCTCTCTCTCTCTCCCTCTCTCTCTCTCTCTCTCTCTCTCTTTGTTTTCCACAGTGTGCCCATGCACCTCCCTCTGTCTCTCTCTCTCTCTCTCTGTGTCGGTCGCGAGTGTCTCTCTACCTTCCCCAGCGAGAGAGCCTCAGGCCCCGGAAGTATCAGTCCGTACACCACCAAAAATACAGGCGTAGAAACAGAACTCTTGCCCCCGTTTTGGTTTTTTTTTTGGTGTTTTTTTTCTTGGTCGCTTCTCTCGCTACGCTCGCTCTCTCCACCGTTATTTTTTGTAGGCGTTTTCGGAAGAGGGGTGGCCAGGCTTACTTTTGGGCAGGTTCCTTCGTTTCTCTTTTTTTTTTTCTTTTCTTTTTGGGTGTGTAACTTTTACTTTTTCCGTGGCATTGTCCAAAAATAGCGCACCGCACCACCACCATTTTCTTCCTCTCTTTTTTTTTCCCTTAACCCCTCCCCCCCTTCCAAACCACGCCAAAAAGCCTTTATTTTCTCACTCGTTTTTTAATATACCTTTTTCTTTCTTTCTTTCTTTCTTTCTTTTTTTTAAGTAAAGGAAACAAAAACAAAAATTGCCATTTTTTTCGGCCCTGGTCAGGTGCCTTGTGTTCTCCATTCGGCGAAGGAACTGTTCCCCCCCTCCCTCCCGGGCGGGGGCTGGGGGGGAAGGTGCAGTGCGTAAGCACACTACCCACCGCTCAGAGTTCTTGGAACCGTGTATTTAGTATGGTATCTCTGGGGCTGGTCGTTAGGACCTTCCTCGTGTGTGTGTGTGTGTGTGTGTGTGTGTGTGTGTGCGTTGTGGAGTTCTTTCAACTCTCACGCACAAAGACAAGGGGCACACACGAAAAGCTCGTTTGGGCTGCTGCTGCTACCGCACACGGGCCCCTTCTCCCCTCCGTCCCGGTGCCCAGAGTCTGTGCGTGTGTCCAGGGCCGTGTGCGTCTGTGTGCGTTGCATGTGTCTTTCTTACGGTGGTGGTGGTAAAATCCTTTATGCTTCGCCGGGGACCAAAGGAAGCGATTGCGCATGATCACGAGCTTTTCGGCCTTGTTTATTTTCGGCAAGAAGGGGCCGGCCGGACGGCTGACGGTGGGGTGATGAGGGGGGGGCCCCCCGGGTACGTGTCAGTGGACAACGTCAGCAGCAGCAGCAGCAGCAGCAGCAAGCGGCCCCCGGCCGGGGCGAGGAGGCCGGCGAGGAGGCCGGGAGGAATGCGAGGTAAGGAAAAAGCCAGAAGAAAAGGAAAAGCGGGAAAAATTTCTCCCCGCCTGGCGCGGCGCCACGGTGTGAGAGGGCGCTGGAGGGTGGGAGACGCTCGGTCGCGGCTCTCCGGGTTGGCCCCGGGTCGAAGTGGGGTACGGGAGGTGGGTTTGAAGTGTACATGAGTCCAGCCGGGTCCAGGGATCATGCTTTGTACAATGCGTATTCATGTATATTTGTCAGTGGCTACTGTTTCTTTTCCCCTAAAGTTTCCTACGCAAGAAATTCACCATACACAGATTGTACTGGATGTGGTCTCGGAGACGGGTCCATTTGGCACTGTGCGCCTCAGCAATGTCGCGGAGGATGGGTGCACACTTTGGCTCCTCGATGATGATGTCTGCATGATGCTTTAGTGTGACAGCCAGATACGTTTCAATCAATTCAAAGTCTGAGTTAAGGTTATCTAACATCATACCCAAGCATTTGAGCATGTTCGAGATTGCATCGCTACCATCTGGTCCGCTGGGGAGCATGCGGAGCTCTAGGTCGAGTTCAGCGTTGCTCATGCCTTTCATTCGCTCCAGAAGGATGACTGCTGCTTCCTTGGTGCTTTCCTCTGCGGCCTCGCGGACAAAATCACTAAAGGCAGATGCAACACCACCACGCGCTCTCTTCCGCACCCTGGATCCAGCGCTTGGTGCATTGCCATTGCCCATCAGCTCCTTCGCTGCACTGCCCATGTCCTGCGTAGGATCCAACCTCGTGTTCAGGTCCTGCGTGGTTGGCAGAAAGAAAGGAGCTGATGCGTTCACCTTAATGTCCTTGGCACCTTCATTGCGCGCTTTCAAATCGTCAATGTGCAGCAAGGCCTGCCAAATATTCGCTGCCCTCCCACTGAGGGACACGACTCCCATGTCGCCAGCCTCCTCTGCCTGCTTGGCCTTGAGCTCCTCATATTCTCCCTCGTCCATCTCCTCATCCATATCCTCCCAGTCTTCGTCGTCTCTCTCTGTTCCACTGTCCATAGCCAGTTCATCATCAAGGGCCATGATGTGGACCATTGGGGGATTTGTGCGCTGCTGTGTGGTCAAGGGCTTTAGGACCACACTGTCGTACATGGTACGATTGGTCCACATGCAGACACCATTGAAGTCTGCATGGCTGGTAAGCATCTGTGACAAGGATGGTGAGACACTGAGAGATGTGATCGGGCTAGAAGTCCGGAATAGGTCCACCAGAGTTGCAGTGCTCAACTCGAACACGAACGTAAGTCCGGTAATGGTTGAAGCCATGAGCCATGAGCTATCGGGAGTGATCTTAAGACATGTAACACGCTGGCCAATGTCGAAGCGCCGGACAATGTTCTGACGTTCAAGATCGTAAACAATAACCTCATTGGTGCGCTCAATGACCACAGCCAGGATGAGTGACTCACGGTGCAGGTCTCCGCTCGAAATCGGACTATTGTGTGCCGTCAATTCCGACCGCTTGCTCTTCTCACTGCGGCCAACGACCACATCCCAGACTAAGGTCTGATCATAGAACTTCCATGCGCGTATGTGGCCGTCGAATCCCCAAGAAAACACGAGACTGTTGGTAAGATCTGTTGCGATGCCTTTCACAGGTCCCTTGTGACAGAGGCGGTGTGAAGAATCCGTATCAGTTGTGCTCTCCACTGCAATGGTACCCGACTTGGCATCGTAGATACCAACCAGACGCCCGCGGTGCAGACCGGACTGCATGTTGTAGCAGTCAATGGCACCCGACTGACGTCCAATGAAGGCAAAGTTACCACAGTGACTGATCGTGCAGCACACAGCCGTATCCTGCTTTGGAATCGCCTTTGAAGTGGCAGGTGGCAAAAGAACATGCTTGCCCAGGCGCTTCGATTTAACTGACCAGGTCCGAGCTCCCGCTTCACGCAAATGACAAGTGACCATGGTGTCCCACTCACGTTCCCTCAGGTTGTGGGCCGCCATTGCAGTCACAGAGGGCAACAAAATATCCTCTGGGTCAATGCCCTTCTTCTTGGAGCGGCTTTCAACCTTGCCCTGACTCAACTCTACCGATTGCTCGTCACGAATACATGAAAATAGGCGCACAGAGCGATCCAAACCAGCTGCCAGGAAATTGTGCCCCAAGCTATCATAGTGAAGAAGATGACTAGGTGGCTGAGACGGGCCTTTGCGTTGTCTTAACAGTCTTGCTTCTCCAGCAGGGCCATCCATAATCCACATCTTAACACTGTTGTCACTACCGCAGCTGATCATTACCGGTTGCTTTGGTAAAAATCGTAGGAGAGTAACCGGCCCTTGGCGGTGGGCATCTGTCTTCAGCGAGAGTAAACGCGGGCGCGAGACCTTTGTGCCAGACAGGGTCAATTGGTCAATGCCAGTGTCCTCCTCATCTTCGTCGTCTTCCTTCTGACGATTGGCATCCTCCACTTCACCAAGATGCCACACTGCGATAGATCCCTCCGATGTTCCCACTGCCATGACTGGGGGTCCGTCTGTCCGAAAAGCTATTGCGCTGGGCTCTAGTCTACCATTGGTTAGCGCACTATCGTCACTGCCCACCAGGGCACTGTCGATGCTCAGGACGGTCTGATCGTATCGCACGTTGTAAAATACCACCCGTCCGTCTGCTAATCCCACAGCGACGACATCCAAAGCTGGCGTAGCCTCAATGACACCGATGGAGCACCCAAATGTGGGAAAGTCATACACAACTTTGCCTGATCGGAAGTTAAAGAGTTTCATTCCACCTTGGCGGCTTCCTAAGAGAACCTTGTTAATGTACGTCGGGGGATGGCAAACTCCCACAATGCTGAAATTTGCCGACGCAAACGGGAAGCGTGCAAACTCAGCGCGCTCCTTCAAGTTCCAAATGATCATTTCGTTGTCATCGTTAATGCCCATGAGTACCGATTTGCCAATTGCATAGAGCTTGTTGATTCTACCCCCAGATCCCACCCCTGCGTTCTCCTTCAGGAAAGTGAGACCATTCAGTTTCTTTGAAAACCCGCGGCGGGAGACTGACCCTTCTTCTTCTTCTTCTCCTTCCTCGTCTTCTTCCAGCTCGCTGCCCTCTGAGTCGTTGTCACTGTCGTGACCACTGGATCCTGTTAGTGAGTAAAGCTTTCGGCCTCGTGAGTAGATATCGACCTCGGCCCCGTATGCAATGGCTGTCATCACTCCCACCCCGCAGATTGCTGAGATATTGTGACGAATTGAATCGGAAATCCTTCCGACAAACTGAAGTCTCAGCTTGTCGGCATTGTATATGTGAAATGCGCGGCCCCCGACTGCCGTAATAAGGAATGTGCCCGTACCTCCCTGAATTGACAGTGCGGGTGCCACTTCCGAGTCTGAGATGAGGCCTACTGAGCGAAAATACGCCCAAGCACGGCTACCTTCCTGCTTGGCTTTTACCATACCTATAATCATATGCTAAACGACAGATCTATTCACTATGACATTGCTGCCGATGGTATTGAGTGTGCTACGTACATTGTCTTCTATCTACCTGCAAGTCATAGAGTCCTCCTCCTTTGCACTGCTCTAGTGACCGAGCGTCGACATATCCATCTTACCAACAAATACCTACACTACACACAGCGATCCCTTGGGTGATCGCGATACCTCATGTGTGGCGTTACGCTCGGATTCCCCATGCTGGTCTCACCTGTCATTGAGAATTGCTCATAAACGCCCAGAGACCCGCCGCGTGGGCCTGGGCCCCTCTGTCCCTCGCAGCACACAAGCCAGCGAGAAAGGAAGAGGGGGAAGGGAGGGGTGGGCGACCCACTGTGCGCGGAGAGTGTGGGTTCAAACGGAGCGGCTGTGAAAATAGACTCCCGTTTCCGCGCCCCGCTGGGGCCGAGACACCCTCAGGGGTTCACTTGGAGCGTGGTGGAGGAGGTCCCGGGAGCGCACCAGTAATGGGGAAGAAGAACAGCGGGCAGAGAGGGAAGCAAATCGAGCCACACACTGTCTCTCTCAAGCATAACAAAACTGTACGATTATGGGGAGAAATCTCTGAGTGCTGCCCAGAGTCAGTGGTTCCGAGTGGTACTTGATGGAAGAGTACTGAGCAATGCTGATCTCTGAATTTTCGAATCAATAGTACAGTTCAGTTGTCTTTTGGTAAAACAACAGTTCGGGGACACGATGAACCAACAAGTGCCTTCGCTCGGGTTGGGCGACAAACAGAACCCAAACAATGATCATGAGATCAAGGAAGTCGGGGCTGATACCATTGCCTGTATTCAGTTTTCACCACAACCTGCTCCGGGCAGCGGCAACCAGTTCATGGTTGCTGGATCATGGGACAACCATTTGCGTCTCTGGGAGATTGCCCGTGGTGGAATTGGTGGTCAGGTGCAGAGCAAGCCTTTGATGGAATCTGCCCGGGAAGGCCCAGTACTTTCCGCTGCATGGCATGCCGAGGGCAAACAGATTTTTAGTGGTGACGCTGCCAAGGCCGTCAAAGTTTGGGATCTACAGAGTCAACAGGTGCAGCAGGTAGGTGTGCACGATGGCCCCGTGAGTACCATGCATTGGATTCCCCAACACAACCTGCTGTTCACCGGTTCTTGGGACCGCACTGCACGGTTCTGGGATTTGCGTCAGGGACCAAAGGAGGTAGCTCAACTGCAGTGGCAGGCACCGGGTCAACTTGGTGCAATGACAGGTCCTGAGCGAATTTATTGCAGTGATGTGCACGATCGTGTTCTGGCCGTTGGACGGGCAGACTCCCGCGTCTTCGCCTACGACGTGCAAAATCTCCAGCAGTCGACGGCTCCGTCTTTGCCACCGTTGCACATGCCGGAGCTGAAGACAGGTAAGTTGAATTACACCATCACTTGCGTGGCCGTCTTCAAGAACCAGGACCCCTCGCTCCCCTGTGTCGCCATCGGCTCCACGGAGGGTCGGGTGGCCATCCAGACGCTGCCGAACCGTGACAAGGATGACTGTTTCTCCTTCAAGTGCCACCGTAAGGAGTCCAATGTCTTTGCCGTTAGTGCCATCAGCTGCCATCCCCTGGGTACCTTCAGCACTGCGGGCAGCGATGGTGCCTTCCACTTTTGGGACAAGGACAATCGCCAGCGCTTGCATCAGTTCCAAGCTAGTCCAGCTCCAATTACTTCGACAGCCTTCAGTGCCGATGGCAATCTGTTTGCTTACGGTGTGGGATACGATTGGTCCAAAGGATACCACTACTCCAGCCCGCAGCCATTCAATCGCATTTACATTCACACCGTCACTCCCGAGCAGATCCAACCAAAGAAGTCCACGCGGCGGTAAACGATTCGCACTCGCTTCGAATAGTATAATTAAACAAACGAAATTATCTAGATCAATGCTTGTATTTAATGTGACAATGTGGAATATCTGTTGGTCATGAATGACGACAAAAACAGAGTGATTCGGAACAGTGAAGTCAATGAGGCAGCGTCACCGTCCGTGGCGCTCCATGTTTTCATCCTTCAAGGTGTGAGCCGGCTTGTAGCCGGTCGGATGATCAGTACTCTTTAGGGCCGGGTTCGGCTTTGTGTTCAGGCGATTGCCAAGAGAGGTGTATCCGTGATCGTACAAGGAGCAGTACGGTACCTGAAGGTCAATCAGGAAGGTCCACACATCCTCATAAGACCAGTCTAGAATGGGATTGATGCGCATGTAATCGGGCCAGCCATTGTCGCAGGGGGTGAAGGCGCCCAGAGTCTTACCGTGGGGATCACTCCGCCGTGTCCCGATAATGATGCCCTTGATATTAGGACGTTGATAACTGTACTTCCACAAACCGTCCTTGATAGTACCCTCAATACGATCAACACAAAGCTTATAGCGCCATTCACTCCGGAGCACGAAGTGCTCCACCTCGTCGAATGGAGCAGCGTGAGTAATGTACACTGCGTGACGCTCGTCGGAGAGATCAGGTCTGGCAGTGATGGTCTGCTTTAACAAACGGCGGTGTACCGCTGTCCACATGTGCAATAGCAATGTACAATCTTTGCCACCATTGAAGCTAAGGCTAATATTGTCAAGACCGTACCGCTCAACTGCTTCTTCCATGACTACGAGTGCTTCCTTCACCTTAGCCGCAAGCCGTACATTGCTGTGAGCATAATCATAGACTGACTTTTCGACCTCATCCAGGTCTAGATCATGCGTATGGATGATCAAATCGTCCGGGATTGTCTCCACTAGTTGTCCATATGCCTTCTCCAGGGTGTCCTTGTCCCGGCTCTGCAGACTGACTCGAAGGGAGTAGAGGGGGTTGCCAAGCACAGGATAACTACCGATGTCCACCTCGTCGTGCAAGTTGTTTAGATCAATCAAGCTCTGTGCAACATCCGTCTCTCGCGCCTTGAGCAAAATGTCCCGAACCTCAGCAGGGCCTGCACCTCCCAAAATGCCCTTTTCTAGTAGCACGGTGAATTGCTTCTTGAGAAGCTGGGGAATACCTGGCAAGATGAACACGTTGCGCATCTTGACCACTGGGTAGGTAAATGTGTCACCCGGCTCTCCTGGAAACAGGAGCTCCGCACTTTGTGGAATCGTCGCCAGCTTCATGTGGTGCTCCGTGGCCCTTTTACCAAATGACTTTCGTACCATGTTCCCGAGGTCCTCATTGACAGCGACACCTTCCCCGAACGCAGCTGCTACAGACTCGAAGGTTATGTCATCGTGGGTTGGTCCGATGCCGCCCGACGTGAAAACCCAGTCATACGTTTCGCTTGCCAGCTTGACTTCTTTTGAAATCATGTCAGCATCATCAGGCACTGTGACGCAGCGTTTCACTGTGATGCCATTCTTAGTCAGGCTGCGGATCAAGTAGAATGAGTTCGTGTCCTGCTGCTTGCCATTCAAAACCTCGTCCCCAATAATAACAATAGCGCTGGTGGGTAGTTTAGATGCCCCGTCTCCATTTGCTGACGCCCCATTCATAATGGTACTGCCCGGGTGAGGGTTTCTGCTCTGCGTAGTAGAGGTCTGAAAAGACCGGGCAAAGTGGCCCACCCGTTGTGTTGATTGCTCGCTCAGGGTGATTCTCGGTCCAGCAGCGCAACTGCTGGATGACTTCAACAAATTTCTTGTCGGTCCAACAGTACTATGGAAGAAATTTCTGCCTCCCAAAATCTTGTGGAAGAGCCTTGGAGTGGTTCCCAGATTCATGGACTACCGACGAACTTCGAACCCATGCGAAGAATAAATCCCCGCGAACACTTATCTGCGAGGCGTCTACTGCCTCCCTTTCGAATGGGTTTCGAATCTGGACAGCCAGGTCCATAAATTCCCTTAAATAATACCAACCTCTGCCCCATAAGTTAAGGAGGAATCTGCCTAAAAACATGCACCGTAATATAAGGAGGGAGATTCTGATTTTTTCTCCA
>PDIP01000030.1:409042-436231 GCA_002811645.1 Corallochytrium limacisporum
AGAGAGGGCCGGGGGTGGGGGAGGAGAGATAAAAAGTAATGGGAATTCGTTTTTATCTGGTGGGGGGGGCCCTTCCCTCCCCCACCTCCTCCTCCCCGGCCCGTGTGTATTTTTTTTTTTGGGTTTGGAATAGACAGCGATGGTGGTTGAAAGTGTGTGCACAATGCAAGAATGAAGGGCGGGGAAGGGGGGGGGGAGGGCGCGCGCGCATCAGAAAACGCACCCCGGGTCCCTACCTTCACGCGTCGGAGTGGTTCGTGGGCCCGGTCCCTGGGGGGGGGGGGGACTTGGGTAAAGGGGAAAAAAGTAAAAGGAAACAGAAGGAAGAAAAGAAAGAGGGAGTAAAACCACCTGCGTATGCGCAGAGGCACGAGTGGTTGGGACGCCGTTTTTCTTGTCTCCTGCCCGCACGACCCGGTTTCGTGGTTACTTTCCTGTTTTCGTTGCATTCTGGTCCCGTGGTTTCATTCCCGCGAGTGTTTGGAATTCTTCGGAGCTGTTCGGTCGTCATTTTGTACACAGCAGACCCACGAGACCATATCTGTTTCGTAGGGTGCAAGGGTCGAATGTCGTACCCGACGAGTGGCGCTGAGAGGTACTTCGCAACGAGATCCTGGGCACAAGCGACGCGAAGGAATGAGAGCAACGGCAATTAAACTTGAACAAACAGGTCCGTGATTGAGAACGACAGTAGCAGAGAGGCAAAACATGAGCAAGAAATGAATGTGAAAGAGTAAATAGACGTTAAAGAAAGAGTCAAGTTTCCGCACAAATCGACACTTAACAAATGCCTGCGTCACCGATCAAGGCATTGCTTACGAGTCGATCGACGGACAGTGTAAGACACCCTCGACTTGCATACGGAACAAGTACTTCCTCTTCCGCTTCTATAACTCCGCCGTCGTATGGGTCTGCGGGAGACGTCAATTCACCCCACCGTGGATATGGAAGTGCAGCTGTAGTTGGCATGAATTCTGAAGTCAGAAAGTCTTTCAGCGTCGAGGAGCAGCCTGTGACGCCTCGGTCACCATCGTCGCCACACAGCACATCGACACTCGAGTTAAATGATCGAGTGGAAAAGGCCAACATTGGATCCACAGAATGGCGCGCTAATCAGATGCTGAGCATTGAGCAGGCCACAGGGTCACCATCGGCCGAAGCGCAAACAAAGGCCCAAGGTGTCAAGGCCGCCATTGAGAGCAATCTGAAGACGTACCTCAAACTGACACCCATGGACCGTATGCTCATGCGAAGGAAAATGGGTTCGTGGAAAACTAGCGAAGCTCGGGCACAACTACTAAGGGACGTTGACGATATTTATCAGAAAAAACTTGACAAACTGCCGACTGGAATCGACTTGCCGCGGCTGGTCCGCAACGCGCGGGTTCAGGTCGGTGGTGACAACCGCTCAAATGGAGTTGACCATGAGAACGACACAGTGTATCATCTGCTGGTGAACTTCCTGAAATGTCTGGCACTTGAAGCCGACAACGCCAAGGACGAAATGGAGGGCTTGATCGCGGAACACTTCCCCGAGGAACACGATGAGGAGGAGACATCACTGGCGGCCATGCACCTAAAGAGTCTTTTGAATGCGGAGGCGGAGAGTGAGCGATTACAGAACAGCATTCAGTTCCTGAAATGCTGCAACCAGAGTATCATTGCTCCCATGTTCATGCTACTTAAGAACGGACTGGGCAGTGGTCTGGCTTTCCGGTCACTACCGCGAAGCTGGCAGATCTTTGTGCAGGTGGACCAAGGTCGGGTGATTCATCGTATGGTCGAAGTGGTCTCTGACGAAGATGATTGTGGGAAAACACTGTGTACATTCCAATGGGAAGCACGCATTGATGTTGACGTCAAGGCCGACGTGATTGTAGATGTTCAGTTTGACGTTGGCAGGGTCGGGTTCGACAGCGAGATTGACGAAGACCGTCGGTTTGAATTGATGAAAATCTTCATGATGCATGGTTATGCACCTGAGGTCCAGTCCGGTCTTATGGCCTCGCGTACCCGATACGTGTCCAAGAGCCAACGCAAGGACAGCAGTGCCTCATCAGCGGGAACCCAGAGAAGCACCACATAAAAGCCCATTATTCTCTCATATACATATAGCGGTACTGCTGACTTCGTGACGTGTTTCCTGCCAAAATAACCAATATTGATGTATTTTTTGAAGGATGTGTACTTAGGATGTCCTTGTGTGTGTATTTACTATGCTGCGTGTAAAGGTAAGTATGTACAAATAAGGGGGATGAAAACCAGATTCCGGGTAGGCTGCAGCCAGTAGCGCTCGAACCTTGTCCCGGCTTCTGTTGTGACTGTGTGTTTTCTGCAGGTGGCGCAAGTTCCTACGTCATAGGTACTCTGTTTGAGGACTCGTTGCTTCTTCGTCTCACATTCGACCCGAGCAGGAGCCTGCTTATCTCACCTTTCCCGGCGTATAAGCACGGTTGATACGTTCCTCCTGGAGGAACATGTGCAGGGCCCGCTCGTTTTGCGCCAACGGGTGTCCAGCAATCTTGTTCAGAAACACTTCGAGCGCCCGACGCCTGCGTTCGATAAATTCGGGGTCAAACAGACCCTCGTCCTTGCGGAATGGGTTAATGGCCCGGTTGAGTGCCTTTCCAGGCAATGGAGGAACCAGGATCTTACCGTCCTTTTCCAGCTCCTGCTTGAGCCATTCGAATTCACTGTATCTCCGACGAACCTCAGAGTGCTTCAGCTTGAAAACAGGAAGATTGGTGGACAGAACAACCTGATAGTCCACAAATTTAGTCCGCCCATCGCCATGAATCTGTGGGTCCGTTACCTCAATTTCAAGGAAGTTATCTGGTTCACTGTAGGCGTCGTCCAGCGACTGCTTTTTGTAAGACAGACGCTTGGTGTCCAGCTGAGAAATGGACATGATACCGTTCTCTACTAATGAATTTGTGCTCTTCTAAAGTAATCTGCTGTCTCTGAGAGCAGCAGACTATATGTCCCGTGTTTACTGGATTTGCCGTTTCCAGTTGTTTCCGTCTTTCTCTGCGTCACCGTTCGCCGAATTTTGTCGGAAACACCCACCCTCGGCCTTTCTGGAATTAAGTGTACAGTTCCATTACCACGTGGTGGTTCCAACTATCACGGACGTGGCTTTAACAACCTTGCTGTCCTCCATGGTGGTGACCCTATTCGGATTGGTGCTCGTCGCTCGAGAGCCACAGCCACGTTTAACGGTGTTTTTTTTTTGAAGTTTTTTGGCTGCCGTTCCTGGGCGTGGACTCTTATCTCTCCCCAGCGCAAGCCAAAAAGAAAACGGGCGCAGGTGAAGCCCTTCCAAGCGCACCCGCGCTCTTGACACCCCCCCGCCCGGGGCGGGGTCCGTCCCTCGAGGATGTAGAGGTGCTGGCTGCTCCGAATTGTGAAACAAAGGAAAAGGAAAAGAAAAAGGAAACGAGGAGGCAGAAAGTTAAATCTTTGGACTGTCCCCCCGCTGCCCGTTCACTGCCGTGTCCTTGGCCCCTACACCGTCCCGACAGAGCGCGGTAAGGAGAGTCCGGGACCTTCCCTTTTGTTTGTTTTCTTTTTTTGTTTCTCTTTTGGCCCTTAACAGTCTTTTGGGCCTGGTTTATATTTTCGTGCTTTGACTGGGGACCTGCTCACAGAGTCTCGGAAAAGCACCCCTCCTCCGGGGGGGGGGGGGGGAGGGGGGGGGGGGGAGAAAGTTCAGTCCCGCTGGCAAGCCGGCCGGGTGAAAATTTCGGGTGGTTCCCCAATGCTGAGCCGGTCTTCCCGCTTCCCGACACCGCGCTTGCCAACTTTGCCCGACAAAAATGTAAAAAAGAAAAAGGAAAAAAAAATAAACCGAGAGAGGTAAGGAAAATTAAGAAACAGAAGAAAGCTAAGACACGGTCCATAGCCGAGCCGTGACTGACCCTTTCTGATTTCGTTCTGATTTGCTTCTTGCTTGCCTGCGTGCTCTCTCCTCTCCCCCCGGCGCCCCCCCCCCCAGCTCCCGCCCTCTCCGTGCGATCGGTCCAGCAGTTTGAAGACATATCCTTCCTGTGTGAGAAAGACGGACACCACAGGAAGTAAACTGATGATTAGGAGGGAGGGGCATCTATGTGTGTGTGTGGTGGACGTGTTCAAGGTCCAGCGTATTGGGGGCGCGTTTGTTCAGGGGCGATGGCGATGATTGATGACGATGATGGTCCTTGGTAGGTAGCACCAAAATGTATAAGAATGCGAACCGTACTGTCATGGCCCAACAATCTCTCCCATGCCCGGAAAGTACTGGTGCTATGCCTGTGTATTCACGAGTGGTAGCGCAGGACACGAACCGCTGGCTCAATTTGTAAGAGGTGGTTTTCCATAGAAATCAAATAGAAAGGTACGTAAGAGAGAGACCCACCTTTTGTCAGTCTTAATTCCCTCCGTTTAGTGTGTAGAACCTCCCCCTCCACCTTTTTTAAATTTCAGGCCGCCCGCTGACATCCCCTCCCAGTGTGGGGAGGGAGTTTGTTGTAATGAAGGGGGACCTAGGACCCGCCAACCCCAAGTGAGTGCCGCAGGAAAGGAATCCACCTCACGCAGGGAATGCCCAGATCTTTTCATATCCTGACCACTTTGTAATTTCCCGCCCTTGAAAATGATATACGGGGTATTCTATAAATTTGGGAGGGATCCCACTAGGTCTGGAAGGCCAGGAGCGGAAATCAGATCTCTTCACCTGCCATGATGACATTATTTATGGTAAGGAGTCCCGCCAAATCAGTATAGGGTGATGGTCTTACTGCATGGTCGCAAACGCAGCGAAACTTAGCCACAGATTGTCACGGGTTGCGCAAGTGGGTTTTTGCTTTTTGTATCTCAGAGCGTCATGTATGATCACGATTGATCATCAAGTGCCGGTACTAACCCGGCCTGCTAGGCGGATGCTCTGCGCAGCGACATGTCCATGTCATGAATCTGAGTGAAGTGCCATGGAGAAAGATTCTTCGGGGCTTACATGTCAAGATGAAATGCTGCACTTGCTATATTCGTCGATCTTTTCGACTTCCCTATCTGGGATCCCTGCGGCCACTGGATGGGGGAAGTTGATTTCGCCCTGGAGTTTGTTCTCGAAGCGTTCTGTTCTCGTAACACGCTTGACGCTTGCCTAATCTTGCCATGGCCCATGCCCCGCGATGTTCACTGCAAACTGAGTGCGTAGAGAAACATCTATCCTGTATAGCGTCCCGCCCTGCGGCCCATTCCCTATGTCACCTTTTCCTTTACTCCGCACACGCAAAGATATGGCGATGAAGCAGGCGCTGGCTGACACGCGGGTTCTCCATTACGGAGCAGGAAAGTAGTTCGCAGACAACGTCGTCTGGCGTGAGTGATGTTCCAAAGCACAACAGGCACCTGCTTGAGTTGGCCCTGAAGCAAGCGCTCTATCTCATCGACAATCACAACATGGCTGCAAATGAAGACGACGCCGAAGCAGATGTCCAATTTCGCCACTCGCCTTCCGATGAGGCTCAACTGTCCGAAGGCTCTGCGAATAGTGACGAAGTCATTGATACGGTTCAGCATGACACAGCTGATGTATTGGGTATGTCAGCAGAGAAATCTGCTCGGGGTAGGACCAGCGATGATGACGATATACGGCGTGACGGTGAAGAAATTCTTCAATTCGTGACACCACTTCGCACTATCCCGAATGTTGCAACTGAGGATACAATCTTGCTGCCGACCTATGGCACCTATTTGACACTTCGTGAGGCATCCATCATTCTGAAGCACAAACTGGTATCAGACATTGAAGTATTGCGCCAGTGCAACAGTATGTCCACGCTTATTGCGGACAGAGGATTCTGCGACATCTCAGATCCCTGCTACTCTATCTAGCGGTCAGTCTTTGCCTGCCACGGCAACATGGCGTCCCGCCAATTCCGACCCAGCATTTACTGACTTACTTCGCTACATCGAAGACGCGATCCATGAGGGTTTGACAGAATTCCCGCACATCTTTGAGCTTTCAGATGGCGGTGATCGGAAGCAGCGTTTCTCACTCAAGATGCTTCATCGACTGATTCGTTTCAACCCCAACATCACTGGTATGAAAGTCAGACTGGAAGTGATGAAAGAATACCGATCCTTCATGAATGTAACAGGATGGGACAAGGAATTTAAAGAACCGATCTCTGACATTTTGGAACATGCAGATTCACTTGGAATACTGAAGCACAGCTGGAAGTGGTTTCCTGGAGTTCCTTACCGATACCCTTTCCGAAATTATGCTGAGGCTGTCGGGTGAACCCGACGACTGCTGGGCCATCGGATGCGATCAGGATGGAAAATCCCCGCAGTTGAAGATTTCGTTCATGCCTACGATAAGGGACAGGAAGACTCATTCCAAATGTGGTATGATGAATTCCATACGAGTGTGAGCGAGGGTTGCATGGGGGACGAAAGGGAGATGCAAGTCTTCATGAGCCTAATGGCGACCTGCTCATCAAATTCCGGATTGTATCAGAATCTTCTGAATGCTCTCTCAAACTTCCGCGCAATTTCGCAAAGTGCCCGTCCGCGTTGGGGTAGCTATCCGAGTCGATCCCTGTTGAACTTCCTCGCTGGTTGTGTTTGCGCTCCAAGCGCTTCCAAAGTTGGTTCGCTTTATGAACAATTTGATCGATCCGGGTCACTCAAATCGCGTCACAGTAGACACCCACATGCAGAAGTTCCTGTCGGGCAAAGGCCACTTAACTTTTGGTCCATATGAATATGCTATCGTGGAAGACTTCTACCGGCTGGTTGCCCTCCAAATCGGTGAGGTTCCGCATCACATGCAAGCAGTAATTTGGAGGAGCATGGCCGGCCCGTTGCGTCTCAACAAAGTTCTGGAAGAGCTTAAGCTGGAATTCACGTTTGACCTGATGCCTGATATGTAGACCTTGCTGCACTACATGGATGAACAGGAAGCCAATGAGCTCTCCACAGCTGTCAAATACTGCCTTAGTCTCTGGGAAGGTCGAAAACTTGCTGTCCAATTGCTTCGTCAGCAGCTGCTTGAACTTGGATATCTGAGTTTCGAGTCTTCGGCGGAAGCACCCTACGAGCGAGTTGTGCTTAGCATTGTCGTGCCGCTCCGGTACACCCACACCAGCGGGATCAAATGTCGCATGAATGCCATGAAGAGCTATGCCTCCCGTCAAGAGAGAGAGCTCAGTGCTCATGAGTTGAATGTCATTTCGGAGTACCAAGACACCTTGCACACTCTAGAGGCCGGTGACGAAGACTATGATATAGATCCGCAAGACCTGCAGTGGTTCGACCGCGATAGTGCTGCCCTCAACAGCTGGCTCCTCCGTCGCCTTCCCTTGTCCGCAGAGGAAGTCAACCAAATTTCAGATCGGGATTTCTACTTCTTGAGCCATCTACACTTCACGACCCCGAAGAAATTCTTCTCGGAAACGTGTCAGCATGGCATGTTCCATTATCGTCTGCTGCAGGCGGTTTTGGCCCATTTCAGTTCACCCACTGGCAGCAAGGACATCTCAGCGAAGTCTGGCACTTCACAGTCAGCATCGGACCCCAAAGGCAAGGGTAAACAGCCAATGAGGGAGCTTTAATGACAACCCTAATGATAAATTCTAACAACGTCACATTCCCTTCGCGTTCTTGTCTCTTCCTGTGTTCAGACATCTACACGCACCACCAGGGCTCGCAGTGCTGTTCGTCCACCCGGAATGTAGCTAAGCATGTACCACAGCATAGCTGCCATCTCTACACACAAAAAGACGATTGTCAGCAGCAATGAATCCAAGACAACTGCGCTGATTAAACAGAGAATGATGGACAGTATCATGACTAAACTTGCAACCATACGACTCTGATCAAACATCCTCTTCGTCTGAGCCACCGGTCCTGAGAAGAAGCAGGAGCTCATGAGAGATACGATATTTCCAAAGCTGTAGAGAGTAGCAAACCCTTTGATATTTCCAAAGCTGAGGGAGATGATGCTGACTGCAGATAGCAGAAAACCGACAGCAAAACAGGTCACGAATCCATATATGCGTTCCATGCGTGATAGCTCGCACATGCCAAGAATGGACCCGTCGATCCTTTCACCCAGACTTTGCTCTCCATCCTCCGCAAGCGGTTCCACATCAGCATTCTCGTCCTGTTCGAGACGAAAGTAGTCTCTAAGTTGGTTGCTCCAATTACTCATTGTTCTATGTTGTGATGTTCTTCTGGTTAGGATACCGTTGGCGCATTACGTACTCATGGTCGCCGTTGGGATGTCTTTCTTACGGAAGAACAAAATGGCTTCGTAAATGACAACGTTCGTCATAGTATGGCGTTGCGTGCGCATCTACAAACCCTAACGTACCATCTAGAGTTACCGGCAAGGCCTTTCTACGCCCTGCCAACAGCTTCAGTGGCCAATACCCCCGTTCGGACGTATGTGATTTCAGCCGACTTCATCGGGAGGTGAGCTGGTATATCAGATCTGGTTCAGATACGAAGTCCGCATATGAAAAGGCTATCTAGCAGCTAATAAAACTTTCAGTATATCAATTGGAGGGTTCATTGGTGGACGACTACTGGTGCGAACGGTTCCGGACCGCACTGAAGCGGGCATTAGATAGTGCGTTAATTTTCGCCGAACAAATGGCTGAGTTTCTGAAACCCCCATTTTTTGCCCCGATGGGGCGGAGGCCAGAGCACCCCGGCCCGTTGAACAAGGGAGAAACACAGACTCACCCCTTGGAACTGGGAAAACTCCCCCCTCCCCCGGGGGGTTGTGGAGAGAGGGGTGATCGGGAAAGAGGGAGGTACGGAGACACAGTCTGTGCTCGGTGAATCTGACGGTAGGACTCTGCTCGTATTTGGGATTGGAGCGTAGCACACAATGTTTCTACATGGGTTTCTACATGGGATGGTATGTTTGGGTTGGAAGTGGCTGTGCCCAATTGGTGGCGTCACCATTCATGTAGATGATTCACGCAGACGACCTGCGACATAGCTTGGATCACATATGAGAGTCGCCAGTTGAATTGTTACGGACTCTACAACTCATGAGTGCTCGGTCACTTTTCGGGGTCACGCGTGTGACACATTTCTTATCGCCTATGGCATTACATAAGGTTACTCCTGGGTATGCCATAGCTTGTTCAAAACTGTACAATGGACAAAATGTCGGGACAGGCATGGTCTACCGGTCACCGAATGCGACAGTGTTCAACCAGAAACGTTACCACGGGCATCATGGAGGTCAGGATCCCATTGAAATGATCATAGCAAAGCCTAAGGATAAAGCCGAAGCGGCGGCTCGCGAGGTCACCTTGCTGGGTCTATGGATCAATCTGGTACTAGCGACCGGCAAGACCGGTGTTGGGTACGCTCTCAACTCTATGTCCCTGATCGGTGATGGTGTACACTCACTGACGGACCTCATCAGCGATGGAGTCACGTTGGCGTGTGTTGGAATTAGTAGAAAGAAAGCCGATCGGCATTATCCTTACGGCTACGGGCGCATCGAGACAGTTGGTGCAGTGGGAGTCGCCACGTTTCTTCTGTCTGCGGGTGTAGGTATCGGATACTCGAGCTACGAGTCACTTATGGCTGGACCGACCGGCCTCGCAGGTATGGGTGCTACTATCGGCATTGGTACTGCCATAGTCTCTCTTGTAGCGAAGGAATGGATCTACCGAAGGACAATCAAGGTCGCGGAACAGCAGAACAGTCCTGTGCTCTATGCAAACGCATGGCATCACCGCTCGGATGCGCTGAGCAGTGTTGTTGCATTAGGAGGAGTCGCGGGTGCAGCCATGGGAGCTCCGTGGGCCGACCCTGTCGGAGGATTCATCGTGGCCGGTATGGTGACCAAAATTGGCCTCGAGGTCCTGTATTCTTCTATGACGGAGCTGATGGATGCCTCCTTAGAAGAGGAGGAACTAGGAGTCATTAGAGACATTGTTCACAAGGCAAATGCTGATTCACGTATGTCTGAATCGATGGCAGATGTTCAGGTCGGTGACCTCCGCGTCAGGCGCAGTGGTCCATTCAAAGTTGTGGATGTCGATCTAGTCGTTCCCCGGGAAGGATCAGGAAGTACCAAGACAAGTGCCAGCGACCTCTTGAAGCATGCAGCGGAGCTGAGAGCCAAACTGCATAAGACAGACAGTGGGATCCGTCACATCACCGTAAATCATGTGTTTAAGAAGGCCACAGAGGACACACAGGTCCTCTAGGCTTTCACAACATAGCTCCATCATCTTATAGATTATCGTCATTCGTCATTCTCTTAGTCATTGACAATCTCGCAAAGACATCGTATTATATCATCTATGGACTTCAGGTTTTCATCGCTTACGTATTGGTATGAATCGCCTGAATCGTCAACATGCTGCTTCAGACTATAAACCGACGCCAGGCAATCACAGCGGCCAGTACGATGGCACCCACAATAGTGCCAACTATGTTTCCAATGGATCCGTCACTGTCAAAGTTAGTTTGATCCACAGGTTCAACACCAACACCTGGCTCTCTAGTAATGAACTGTTCTTTGGGACTGAACACATCCCGTGTCGTCTGAGTCTCGTCATCCTTACTCTGTTCAGCCCTACTGACAGGCTTAGCAGCGCCAGGGTCAAGAGGAATGCCGTAAAAGTGAAAGTGAGTGACCACTTGCTCTGTGGGCCTGTCAATCCCACTTGCTATTCCAGAATTTCGACGCGTTCTGCCGGCGTACTTCTGAAAGATGGGTCCACTTCTACACTCGTCGCACTGGAGACATGAGTTCAGGCGAAAACTATTCTCTCGCCACTGGAAATCGTCGCATGCAGGTAAATCATTGATAGTGTTCTTGCATCCATTGGGCGATTTGTTAGCATCCCATGGCTCACAGTAGTCCACGCCAAAGAGTCCGCGTTGCGGTTCATTGTTGGCGCTGAAGTAGTTGGCTAGGCACACATTCAGGCAAAGCTGTCTTGAGTTGACAGTATTGTGATACCAAATGTATAGACACGCATCCTTGAAGCCAAGGCCACGCAGGCATTCCAGGTTTACTTCCATATTGAGAAATCCACGAACACTACACTGGCGCACTGGGTTTGTCAAGTCGAGGTGCCTTAGGTATACCGCCAATTGGTCCAGTGTGCTGCAGCTACCGCAGTCGTTTTTGTGTGAATAGTAGACAAGACCTGTACCATTCCTGGCATCAGCATCCTTCGGAAATAAAGAGTGCAGTTCATAGTCTACCATAATCTCCGGGTTGGTGGCAGCCAAACGTCGTTTCTGCTCCGTAGACGGAAGAAAGACTATGTAGCAGTTTCTCTCTCGGGAAAACTCTACATCATAGCCGCCTTCGGCAGCGCTGATGGTGGCATCGTATGGTGGATATGGTGTACCTGCAGTTTCATAGTCTGCGTACTGAATACTTTGGAGAAGCGCTTCTATGTTCGTCGGCTTAGTCCGCTCCGAAAGCAAACGGATGTAGGAGTCACAATAGTCTCCGGTCCTCTCCCCAACGCACTCGAGATCCTCTAGCTCGGCAAGGGTTTCGCCAAGCATCAAGGCAATCAAACACAAGGCCAGCATGGCCCAGGTGCATATTTACCATCGTTCCTGAGCCAGTAATGTTCCTGATCCAACTCGTCACCGTAGCATTTGCCACCTAACCGTCCTGAATTACCTGGCTCAAGAAGGGAGCCCCTGAATCGTAACCAAACTCTGCGCAACAGACAAGAAACTGGGAGGAGGGGGGTCGCCCCCAGGGGTTGGGTACCACTTCAAGGAGGTCTTTGGCAAAATTTTAACGATATTTAGGGGTTCAGTCTACAATAGAAACTTTGTGCCTAATTTGGTTCCCTGCCGCGGAGTCCCAAGGCAACAGCCAGTCCAGGCCACCGAGTCCGTTAGATTTGGGCGGGTGGCTAGTTCCGTTCGACTCAGGCATCTTCTGTTGGGTGTTTCAGAAATCGTCTACGCCTTTCACTAGTATAATGTTGTAGAATTTTATTGCGCAGAAATAGGATAAACAAAATGCTGGCAGGATGTACTTGAATATGATCAACGGAACGTGAGGACCGACGATGGGACGGAACTTCTAGTGATGTCAGTTGCGAATGAAAACTCTCAAGGAACTTCGCAGGGTCGAGGATGACCTTAGGTCCGATGCCAAGGTCGTCGATTGATGCTACTGCGGCGGCTGAAATCTGAAGTATCAAGAATTGAACGAACATGACACGATGACTCGGCTAGGACAGGTTTTAATACAACTGGATTCCCAAAGACTACTCATCCATGACACTTTTCCGCCAAGAGGTGAATTCGGCTACGTTGTCTTTCTTCTGAGTTCCACACGCGGCGCCAGAGACAGGCAACATGGCATCGTCCACAGAGGCACCAGATCCCCAAAATTCGCAACTGTCCTCATCGATGACAATGTTGCTTGTCGTGGAATCAAAGCTTAAGTCTACTGCGGACAGTGATCCACTCGATGTGTCACACACCTTATCACTCAAATGAGGAGCAGCCGAAGGCAATGCGTGGCTATTCCGTTTGCTGGCTTTGATACGCTTACCTACTTCCCTGACGTGATCCTGGTCCTCTTCAGTCATAGCGCCAAGCACCATCTTTTCTGCCTTCTTCACCGCTGTTTTATCGAGACGAAACCGTCCCATGAGCTTGCGCATGGGTACCCTACAGCCGCTGACGCGTGATACTGCGGCAAGAGCACCGATACTGTAAGACATTTTTCCTGACTCGGTCATGAACTGATATTTTTCCCATGTCCAATTGGCTTTATGTCTGTAGCGATCGAGTGACTGATCGGCGGCCCGGCCCAGCAAATGAGGCAACTGGAATTCCTCTACGACGCGTGAGGGTGCAAATTTGACTTGTGCCTGTTCAAGCAGCATCTGGTGAGTGGCAGCGATCGCGTCGTCACTCAATGATAGGCTGCATTGTTCTCGGCGAATGTTTAGCCCAAGTACGCTCTCCACACTTGCTACTTTGGAACGTGCTCCCGGTGATCTCTTGGTGGTCGGTTGGCTGCTTGCAGCCTCATTATTCGCAACCACCGGTGCATTTTCTGCAACAAAACGGGTTTCCATGGCTCGGATGGCTGCGAGAACGTGTTTCTTTGTAATATTGAACTGACGTGTAGCCTTCGCAATGTCAAGACCCGATCCTTCGCGCCTAAGTGCGACATCTGCAGCAGCACAATTTATTAGCCACACGTTATTTCCCGCACTGCAGGGTAAAGGCCGTTTTCGTGCACTGGAGATCATTCTTTGCATGTCTTCAACACAATTCTTTGAACAATCAGTGTCGATGAGCTTCATAAATGCTTGAGCATCCATTTTGTGTTATTTGCTGCCTCAATAGGTTTCGTTTCTGGCGAGTGGTACACACACTTTCTATTTCTCTGCAAGGCCCATGTGTCCTTTGTCGCTTTATACCAGTATTTTTCATTGATAGGATGTGAACAAGCCAATTTCTACACTCTGGTCACTTTCTGGATCCATTGCTGCCCAAGGATACTATGGATGCGGGATTCGCCCCAGCCCAACCGAATTCCAGTCCTGGGCCAATGTGTTGCTCGGTCCGATCAAATTTTTCGCGCGCCCCGGAAGGCCCCCTGGTATGGGGAAGGAGAGGGGCCAGTTAACGGCAGCTCGGCCTCTGTTCCGGCGGTTAAAAAAGTAATCCTTGTTTTTTATTTCCCTGACCGCACTCCACTGGGACGGGGCGGGGGGAAATATCCAGCAGTAAGTGGTGGCGTAGGGTCCAGCAGAGCCGGGTCAAGGTGTAGTCAGTGAGTGAGCCCAGGGCTGTATAAGCCAAGGGCTGTGACGGAAGGGAATTTGCGGGCGGGAGGGTCACCGAGAGTGCCCGGACGTGCACTGTAAAATTGTTTCTTTGGCTGCCAAGGCGAGTCTTTGGCGGTTCTCATTGTTCGCGCAGTCGGTGTGCTTCGCTCATGTATTAAGAAATCAGACATGACTTATGTGAATTGCAGGTACTGTGAATATGTTGACAATGACTAGGTACTGCTGCGTGCGGAACTCCAGAATGTAAGTCAATTTAGTGTACAATTCAAAGCAACATCAAGCATGTCGACTTCAGAAGATGCTGAAGCTAAGAACGACTCCAGTTTGTTGGAGTCTGAAAATTCTGTTCCCAAGGCTAGTGGAACCACATTGACAAGAACACCTTCCATTACTGGGGCATCCATATGGAAGCGGAAGAGCGGAAGCAAGGCAGAGATCCGGGACAAGGCTACGGTAACCTATGAAGAAATGTTTATTAGACAGCCAACCATGGCTGCTCAGGTTGAGAAAGGAGTCAGTTCTCCACGTCTTCCAAGCAGCACCCCAAAGATTTCGGACGTGCCGTCTTCGCCACTAGGGGAAGGTGCGGGTGAATTCGTCGCTATCGCTTCGATATCTGGAGTTAACCTTCCCAGTGTAGTGGACAGTGATTTTTTGGAGGAATTGTTCCTGGTAAACATTCATCTCGACCACATTGAAAAGATCCTGGGTGATTTGACCGCATCCAAAGAGCTGCTTCCACAAAGTCGGAAAAGACTGAGGGAGGTTCTTGACTTTTGTATTATAATTCTGGTAGCAGCAGACAATGGTTTCCGCATGCGTCACGCCATTACTTTCTTGTATGCCTTCTGCAAAGTGATGGGATTGGAGAAGCAGCTGGACTGTTCGCGAATGGAAGAATTTCTCTTTGGCAATTCGTGTGAGGCTATAGAGGATGTCACTGAGGGGAGGCCAAAAGACGATGCGGTGGTTCCTGAGAGGAAACCAGTAGGCTTTGATCATGCGGCTGGTGCCGCTCATGACACAACGATCGACAACCCTGGGCGGGAATTGTCCGTGTCATCAACAGGAGGGGTGGCAGGACCAGCTCCACTGGAAAACAATTCGCCAGAGCCTACAGTTCCGGATACGCCACGGAAAGCGGCTAGTAAACTGAGTTTGTGGATGGATCAGCCGATGCGTCTGGATAGCACTAAGGTGCAGGATCGCGCTACTGAATTGGTTAACGCTCTGGCCGCCCTTGTGTCCCATGATCACCTCGGTTTGGACTACCGTCAGATGGGACTTCGCTGTCTGTTGATGCTCACTCACGCGTCACCAAATCCTCGGGTAAACGGCTGTCTCTACGCCATGCTGAACAACACGTTCTTTCACAGTGTGTTTGACTGCTTCTTGGACGTGGACGAACGACAAAATCTGACTTTAACCACAACTTTGTTGTTGAATATCCTGCTTTGGGCTGAAGTGAACTACTATGAGGATTTGGAGGAAATGGGAAAGGGAACTCCGATCTGCGAGATTTTGGCCACTGTTGAAGATGAGGTTACTCTAGCCGCTCTGGGCACAGTCATGACAAAGCTCTGCAGCGGCAGCATTAATAGCTTCCAGAACGTTTTCCGGGACACAAAGCAGGCGAGTGGCGGTGGATGGTTTAGTAGCTTGACTAGTGTTTTGGGTTCATTCGTCGATGGCGCCGCTGAGCGGAAACGCAATCGAACTCGTCTTTTGCAGTCAGATATGTTTACCTTTATGCTACGCTTGCTGATTACCTTGAATGAGCACTTTGATGCTGTGCTTATGCACATGGAGCCGATTGAAACCTGTGGTGCAGGCATCGCAGCCCTGTCGGCAACGTCGTCAACGTCAGTGAACACTGCTCAAGGAACGCCTTCGCAGACTGAGAATGAGCAAGCGATGGAACCTGCAGCTTCTCTCGTCAGTGCCTTCATCACCTTCTGCTCTTATCTATTTAATCTCGACAAACCAGATGTGCGAACGATGGAAGAAGCGCGCATGTGTTTGGAAGTCATGCAACTCATGTCGGAGGATGCACATACAAACTCGGTCCTGCACGACAACAGTCTGCAGGTGAACACACACATTTACCGGAAGAACAAGCGGCGGCAAGCACCAAACCAACCACCAGCGATGCCTCAAGAGATCAGACCTTTGGCGTGCTCTATTCTGGACATTCTTGTTGATTTTATCCAGAACAACAAACGCCGAAATCTGAAGACACACGAATATCTCCAGGCGGTCAAGGTCATTCGTCGTCTCCTGTACTATCAAAAGACGAATCGAATTCGTCTCTTCTATGAATGGAGTGACCTCTGGATCTCGCTGTTGACGTTGATGGACTTTGTCCACAAAGAAGAAGCTCTTCTTTTGAAGTCCCCGGAAACATGGAAACTGCTTGATGAGGTAGTCAATGTGTTCAACTTCTTTGTAATCCATGGCGATGCGTTCCTGCCGGATCCTCAAGCCTACGATCGGCTGTACTACGAAATTAATCGGGCACGGCAGACAGTCGAATACGCTACTGAGGATGCCAAGCGCTACATGGCAAACTCAGAAGATCCTGATATCAAAAGCGCAGCAACCGCTCTGAACAGCGATCTGACCAATATGCGCAGTATCGTCAAGCACTTTTGCGACAAAATCACTGAATGGGCGGCAGCCAATCAGGAACCATCCATCTCCGTGGAGCAGGCGGTGATGATCATCCAGAAGAACTACACATCTCTGACCCTGCGCACTCATGCTAACTTTGATCGCTATGCTCTTGGTGACATCCCAGATATCCGCCCTTCAAAAGCTTTCATCGACCAACTGCACAAAGAGGTTCGCGTTCGATGTCTCACCGATCCTCTATCTGCAGATACCATGCAGTAAGAGTACAGTTGATATCAATCCGCATGCTGTTCATATTGATGCAATACATAGGTACCGTTGTCATCGTCACTTGATCTTCTCACTACCCTCCCATGTCACTGTGATCGGTTATGGTCGTCCCCATTAGACCCCTCGGCGTCCTCCAAGTGACCCATAACCCCTTGGCTGCGCTACGGTGCTTTCCCCTGGCCTTCTCGTAGACCTGAAACCATTCCAATCCACCCAAGAAACTAAGTGCGCCCCCCCCCCCCAGGGGGGGGGGCGGGGAGAGCCATCCCGGATACAGTAGAGACACCAGCGGGGACAACGGTCCATTTTCTTCTCCTTTGCCCGCCCCTGGAAGGGCGCGCGCTGCAAACACGCCCAGAAAGAATACGGGGCGCTAGTTGGGACGGTGCTCGCTTTGGCTTCGTTCGGTGGCGGGCTTGTTTCGTTGGGTGCGTGGTGGAAGAGGGTCCTATCGGTGCGGAGGGTGGGGGTGCGTGGCCTGGTATCGAATACGCCCGCGTTTGGAACTCATTTATTGCTCACTAGTGGGCCAAAAGTTTTCCGGTCGCGAAGGTTTGTTGTGACTTCGCACAGTAATTTAGTTGTCTACCGACTTGCTTGATCACCTGCTAGGTATTTCTTGGAGTTGACAGCTAGGATTATTCAGGGGTTTGAAATATATTTCACAAGGAAAGCAGGTCTATCACTGAACCATGCTGCCCCCGGGGCAGAGAAATTGAAGGATTTAATACCATAATGCAGAAAGGGAATGGAACGAATATGATCAGCGCTGGATGAGATCGTAGAATACGTTCTAAATGACAGACATGACAAATCATACAAAGGCGCCTCGAAAGCGCCGCCGCAACACCGACCGCAGCAACGGGACGGAAGACAGCCAGGAACTGTCCTCAAAGATGGAAAATGGAGTGAAGGAGGACGTTTCTGCCGCAGGAAGGCTTGAAAATGGCACCAACGAGACTTCACCACCAGAACGAAAACGATACTTCCCATCCGTGCATTTTGACCGGTCAGAAAAACCGACAACGGAGCCGATAAATAACGTTCAGGACATGTCCGAAGGGGATATGGGTCAAACCATGCCTAATATGCAGGACGTAAGTTCGCTGTGTATGAATCCTTTCTACGAGGCCGACGCTGGCGATGAAGGCTTTCTAAATGGAGTCATGATGGGTCGAAAGCAGAAGCAGAACCTGAAGGGCGGAGAAGAGTTCAATATTCAAATGAAGGACGGAAAGATGGCTCAGCTTAGTACTACACCGTTCACCCACGGCTCATTGCCAAATTTCTTTGATCAAAATGAGGCAGAGCGCCTTGTGGATCTCTTGCGGAGCGGGCAGATTCCATTCTATGAAAAGAGCAGTGATCTTTTTGACTTCAAGCAGACGGACGAATTGAGCAATCACCCAAACCCATTGATTCAGTCATTACGGAAAGCAATAGTAGAAAGCTGGGCGCCAACTCTTAGTTCACTACTGGATATCAAATTCAGTGGCAAAACCAGCATGTTTGGATCACTGTATGAAACTCGAGATCACCTTCTGTGCCACGACGATCAACTGGAGGACAGAAAAGTAGCATTCATTTACTACCTGGTTGATCCTGGCTGGAAGTGCGCTGATGATGAAGACGATGGCGGTACACTAGACCTGTTCTCTGTTGACAAAGATGGACAACCACACAAAATTGTGAAGCGTATTGTACCGGAGTTCAATTCTATGGCTTTCTTTGAAGTTGGAACCACATCATTTCACCAAGTAGGTGAGGTGTTTAGCGGAGACCGTAGGCGATGGGCAATCTCCGGATGGCTTCACGGTGTTGGGGAGAAAATTATTCGGCCACCCCTTTCCAGGCAGGAAGATCTGCCTGCTCGTCCTCAACTGCCCACCTTGGATGTCCAGTACTCCCTGGAGGACTTCATCCGCCCCGAATACCTTGAGCATCACAATATGCGGAATCTTCAACAAGCCTTTGAGGAAACAAGCATTATCAAACTGGACCAATTCTTCCGAGACGATGTGTATGCGGAGTTTGAAAGGGCGCTAGATGCTTGTCCATGGGAGGTAATGGGACCGCCGCATCAACGTGTGTTGTATGCCATGGATTTGAGCACAACCCTACCGGCACCGTTGGGAAAGGCGCTGAGCTTCCTAGAGAGTCGGGAATTCATATACTGGCTTAATAATTGCAGTGATCTATTGCTGGAAGCCACAGAGGAATCACAGGTTGCCAAGCTGACCGCAGGGTGTTACACGGCCCTCAATGACAACGCAGCGGCCAAAGAAAATCGCCTGGAGCTGATTTACTTTATGGAAAGGAGCCAGGAGGATTGGGTGGACGAACAGGGTGGCTATATTGCGTACACAGATAGGCATGAGGAACTGGAGCGAGTCCAACCAGCTCGCAATCGCCTGGCTCTGGTCTATCGCGACACGGAAACCATGCGCTTCATCAAATATCTCAATCGTTACGCGGAAGAGGACGGTTATGTCATTATTTCCATATCCTATCGAGAGTACAACGACGATGTGGTTTTTGGCAGCAAGGAAGAGTCCGGATCCAGGCACATGCGACGAGGCTCACAATGATCGTTCGTACTACAGTCTCTCTTCACACAATCTGTATTCCATAAACATAAAAGACATTTCTTCTTTCCATCATTTTCCTTTGTTCACCATCGTAACCAGCAGTGAACTATGAACTAAAGTATATCTATGTGTGCACGTAGCCTATGTTGTCGTGGGCGTTTTTTCATCACTGTTGTAGCCTGTGGGACCCTGTGGCGCCCGCCCTTGATTCTACAGTGGTAGAAGAATCGTGCCCCGGTCGGTGAGATATTATGGTAGTATTCGGGTGGACAGACCCTCCCCCCCCCCACGTTCTTTCGCCGTAAGCCACCAAGGGGGTCCTGTGTTGTGTCGTTGATCATCTTTGGAGTTCCGGCCCTGATCGATTCTTTGCGCAATGATACGTGATGACAAATAGCGGAAGGAATGCTGTTGAAGATCTGGAGGAAACTTGTCAGTTTGTTTTGTACTGGTGCCCATTAGAATGAATTCCCTGTTCTGGCGCCACCACGGAAGAAAAAATCGCGTTTGGACGGCGGACCGATTAGTAACGGTGTTTGCATGCCTTTTGTTATCGTTCGTTGGGCAGGCACGTTGTTCTCTTTTGTGGCTATTTCGCGGGCAATGATCGTCGATGGTAGCATACTCGTCCAGCTTGATCAATGACATATTAGGAGTAACACCTTCCCGAGGTCAGAACCGTGCACCACCATGACTGACATGACCCCTGACCAGTTGGCCGAGAAGTTTTCGGAATTTAAAATTTCTGCGAATGTGGCCAACCGTAGGTATCTCCTCCGCACGTATCATGACTGCTTTGTGGGAGATGAGGCTACGCAGCTCCTCGCCGAGATTTGCAAAGTGAAGATCCCGCAGGCGGAAGAGATTGGCCAGAAATTCCTCAATCAGGGCCTTATCGAGCACGTCACGGGTGACCACGGCTTTAAGAATTCCAAGTATTTCTATCGCTTCAAGGACAATCAGGCTGTGGCAGCTGGTGTGCTGCCTCCAGATGGTGACAGTACAACAGACGAAGACGGCAAACCGTCAGAAGTGGCCGTTCCTGGGGCTGACCACAACGCCGCACCAACACGCGGACATGAATTCACAGGACTCTCCAACGTCTTTCAAGAGCACCATAAGCACCCTGAGGAGATAATTCTGCCTCGGGATCAATGGAATGACAAATTGCTGGCTAATGTGCATCCTCTGGATTGGCAAAACCCCGACTATAAGGATCGGTACAACATGGTGGTTATCGGTGCGGGATCCGGCGGCTTGGTTACCGCTGCTATCTGTGCAAGTCTGGGCGCCAAGGTTGCGCTCATCGAACGTCATCTAATGGGTGGAGACTGTCTAAATGTCGGATGTGTGCCATCAAAGGCGCTGATCCGCGCCGCGCGAGCCGTGTACGAGGTCAAGAATGCAGCAGAGTTTGGTGTCTCTGTGGAGAGTGTGAAGGTCGATTTTGGCAAGATCATGGAGCGAATGCGCAGATTGCGCTCCGATCTCAGCGACATTGATAGTGCGAAACGTTTCAATGAGCTTGGAGTCCACGTGTTCATTGGTGATGCCAAATTCACGGCAAAGGACACTGTCGTGGTGAATGGCAAGACAGCGCTCAAATTCAGCAAGTGCACCATTGCTACCGGAGGCAGAGCGGGTACGCCTAACATCGAAGGCATTAAAGACGTCGATTTTCTGACCAACGAGACCATCTTTGAGCTCACAGAGCTACCGAAGCGCATGCTGGTTATCGGCAGCGGTGCGATCGGATGTGAAATGGCTCAGTCGTTTGTCCGTTTCGGCAGTGAAGTCTGGATCTTTGCGCGGAGTGGCCACTTGCTTGGTTCCGAAGATGTTGAGGCCGTGGAAATCTTGGAGGAACAGTTCCGCAGGGAGAAGATCAATATGCACCTTAGAGTCAAGTACAAGCGAGTCTACAAGAACGACAAGGGTGAGAAGGTACTTGTAGTTGAAGAGGATGGCAAGGAAGTGGAATTCGTGGGCGATGCGCTTCTTGTCAGCGCCGGCCGTATTCCGAATGTGTATGGACTGGGACTAGAAGAGGCTGGTGTTGAGTACAATGGTAACCATGGTGTCAAGATCAATGACTATTTGCAGTCCACAAATCCCAATGTCTATGCCGTTGGTGATGTCTGCAGTACGTACAAGTTTACACACATGAGCGATGCCATGGCACGCATTGTGGCCCGCAACGCTCTTTTCTTCGGGAAAGGTAAAGTTAGTGCCTTGACCGTGCCATGGGCCACGTACACAGAGCCTGAGGTTGCTCACGTTGGTCTGTACGACCGTGACATCAAGAAGGCCAAAACCTTCAAACAGCCGCTGGAAGACAACGACCGTGCTGTGCTCGAGGGCGCCGCAGAAGGCTTCGTCAAGATTCACACTGAAGAGGGTAGTCCTAAGATCCTGGGAGCAACCATCGTGGCCGCCAATGCGGGCGACATGATCTCCGAAGTATCCGTAGCGATGGCTGGTAATGTGGATCTGCGCACCCTAAGCACAATCATCCATCCTTATCCCACACAAGCTGATGCAATCCGGCGCTGTGGCGATTTCTACAACCGCACGCTGCTCAAACCCACCGCTGCAAAGCTACTGAAGACTATCATCGATATCCGGCGGTAGGCAAGAATGATATCAACACTGCTGAAGACGCTTTGTCTTTCCCCATTTTCACAGCATCACCGAGCTCCTCAGTTTGTTAGAACACGAGGAATGCTGCATACCAGCGCCATTAGTCTGCACCATCGTAGCCATTGCCGACTGAGCCTGGTCGCCCACAGGCGACGACGGCAAGTGGCAGAGGAACACCGACCGTTGTTAACGACTTCCGCACACCCGGCCCAATCCAACGCCCCCTTCCTCGGAAGGATTGGCAGGTTGCGACGTTGCGAACGACTAGTACGGAAAACATGGGTCCCGGTGGAGACTGCGAAGGCGTTAGGTCAGGATTCCAGTTTTCCCCTCTCACCCCCCTTCTCCGTTGTTTTCGTCGCCGATGGTCCCCTTCGTTTGTTTTGGCGGGTAAGAGTGGCGTTCTCCGCCCCGGGAGGGGTGGGGTGTCTGGGCCGAGAAGGAGGAGGACAAGTCGCAGGCCACCTCCGTGGACATTTGAGTGCGGCCCCATTCTGATCATCCGTTCCGTTGGGCTGTGATTGGGTTTATGGGACAAATTGTTTGTCTCTTCATGTCAGTATTCTATGAATCCTTTCTGATGGTTTGGTATAACAGTCCTTCTTAGTGCATTAATACATTCTTTGTACGCCAGTCCGAAGCGTATTGTTAAACGGAATGTAGATTCCAAGAATCCCCCCAGAACGACTGGTTGTCTGCATTTCGGGGAATGTGTTAAAGGTATTATGTAGATCATTTGGTACGCGCTGTAATTAAGACCATATAAACAGCATACACATGCTACTACAGCATGAGCGAATTAAGCGAGGTCGGAAAGCGGATCAAGATCTTGCAGGGCTACGGATCCGGATATCTTGCGGCCCACAGCAACATAAATCGGTCATACACCTGCAATGGTGCGAAACAGTCCGCATACAGATCAGCGCTTGAGGCAATGTCCAAGGGAAATATCACTACCCGGGACGTTTTGGAAGCTAATATTATTACGGCAGCAAATGGATTAGTAGGATATGAGGATGGGAAAACTGGTCGCAGTCTGCAGCACCAATATAACTCGTTGCCATCTCTCGACGGTGAATCAATCACCCGATCGCGGAACTTTCTAGATGCGATGGAAGAAGCCCCCGAACCTGACGAAGGTTCAGAATATCCGCAGGCACCAGGGATCACTGTTTCTGCGGGACCAACGCAAACCGTGACCGGCCCGCAAACAAAACCAGGGACCAAACTGCCTCCCCAGAACCGGACCGGGGTCATTGGGGCCTCAAACCATACGCTGGCCAGCGTGCCCAATATTGCTGAAGACTCCCAGTTTGCGTCTTCTCCCTCAGTTCAGGAGCCTAGAGGACACCAGCAACAGCTGAGGGGTGATGGTACGTTCCCCCATGAGCACATGACGAAGCACATTCGTCTGCTAGAAAGGACCAACTTGAGTCTTTTGCAGCAGATCAGTGACCTGGACATCGAAAGGGCAGAAGCTGTATCCACGCTGGACGCGACGCGGAGAGAGCTTAAGCAGGTGCGTGAAGAGCTATCTGTACTCAAAGGGCAAAGAGATCATGCCGAACTGGAAGTTGGTCAGAGGAACAGCAAGCTCAAGGAACATGAGGAGACCATAGGTAAGCAGAAGGAGGTGATTGATAACATCCAGGAGCAACTGTTCTGTCGTGATTTACAGGTAGAAGCCCTCAAGCAGCAGCTCCAGGATGCAGTCCTGGCGCATTCGGAAGCCAGCGAGGAGCACACAAAGCTGCGCGTGGAAATTGACCGCCTGGAGCAGGGTCTGCGGCGCGAGATCACGGGACGCAAGGAAATGATCCGGGCTGCTGATCGATTCAATGCTGAAAGCAAGGCTAAAGACAACCGGATAGCCAATCTCCAGGAGCAAGTCAATGAATTCAAAGTGAAGCGCATTTCCTACGATCCCAGTGGCCGAAACACTCGCAAGCAGCTTGAGAAGGAGAGACAGGCTCGCATGGCCGCGGAGAAGAGAGCATCAAATTTCCAGCAGCAGGTGGGCCTCCTTCAGAAGGATCTCTTGACTGCCCAGAAAACTATTGGCAACATACAGAAGCGGACCGCCACGGGTCATGGGCATCATGCACCTGCAGTGCGGGCTGGAATCCCAACCTTCAGCACCTTACTGAACCGGGCCCCCAGCCCGAGTAGCCCTTCTGCCACGCTGTACAATGATGTGGAGGACGAGAACATAGTATTGAAGGACGAGCTCGGTGAGATAAGGAACAAGCTTCATCGTTTGGAGCTTGCGAGCAAGGGCAAGGAGACAGCCAATCCCTACCAAGGAGAATCGCAAGATCACCGTACCCCCCCGGGTCTGTGCCAACCCCTCCCGACTGCGCAAGCCCACACGGATCATCTGGGCAGCCAACAGTCCCATGCGCAGGAGTTGCTCATGGATGCATCCGCCGCAGACCACAGTAATTGGTCCACAGTGGAATGAACAACGAGCATATCAAGTCATGCAAGACGATGTCATAATACATATATACATAATTCAAGATTTCGATGACGGCAGTCCGAAGATGGCAGCCCCACTTGGGCGAAACACTACAACTGGTGACGATGATCCGATTAGGAAGGTAAGCATAGGGCAGCTACTCACTTTCCCGGGCTATCAAAACGGAAAGGATGGGGAAGGAGGGGGGGGGCGCGCGCGCGCAGATTTACCCGGGAGAAAGGGAGCTGCTATGCCAATATTTTTCCAAGATTGGCTCGGAACATTGCCACAACAGTGTGTCTTCGCATCTTCAGAGATCCGACATCGAGGCTCCCATCAAAACAATAAGTAGGCCATTGTCGGAATAACGCAATTAAGGAAAGTGGTGACGAAGGATGCGTACAAGGACAGCATGCTTTGCCTGCAAGCAATTGTGATCCGGGTTTTTTGACCGAGCATGGAAAGGCGATATCTTTTTGGGATCCCGACTTTCCCAATGGAATGCACAAACTCTCGATTGAGGTGCCCATCTACTGTGTATTATTGAGGAGCCGGAAAGTGCTTCGCCCCGCGCCTGCCAACAGCATTAATCACTTGCTGTCCTGATCATTGTCCACTCGTGTTTCAGTAGATGGGCTGGCACGATCATGGTATGGAGACCAAAGCATCGCAGTGGTGAACTGTCAAAGGTTCATTACACATCCTTCCCTTATGACACACACGAAACCAGATTTGCTGAAGTGAATCAGTGATTTTGAATGTAACCCTTGATGTCCCCGGAAACGCAGTTGGAAGATCGGTAGTAGCAATGACGTTCTGGTGCTTGTAAGTGAGAAAGCCGGGGCAGAAGCCGCCAAAGGAAACGAGGACTGCGAAAATTTCAGCGCGACATCAGTCTTCGAACGCAGATGCACCTGCTATCCTCGATTGGCTGCCCGCTGGGACAGAGTTGCACTTGTTTTTGATTCCACCCGCCAAACCGTTTGGCTCCAGTGATGCCCACCCCCGCCGCCAGGCCCGCTGGGTCAGCGAGGTGTCTTTGTGACGTCGGTTATCGCAAAGGATGCCAAACCCAAGATGTGAAACAAGAAACGCAAGCAACCTTAGGATGGTTTGATGCTGATGATCACTGGCCCATGAACTCCAAGTACGCGTGTGATTTCTTCCTTTAAAGGGCAAGGCGCATGTTAAAGGTTTCTTTCCTCTGTTACTCCTTTCTTCCCCCACAAACACACTCTCTCGCTGTCACTGCCTCTGTCTCGCTCTCGCGGTGTGACAGAGTCGTCATGTGTCTCTCTCCATGCTCTTCCGTAACCAAAACTTCCAACACAAACCGAAAGGTAAGCTGACCAACGTCTTCACCAGCCATAGCATTTCATCGGGGAGAGATGGATCTGGCCGATAAACAACCAAAGAGAGAGCCAAAGGTGAGATGGTGGTAAAAGATTCCCAGGCCGACATCACAGTGTGTGTGTGTCCCAGGACCACAGACTGGCAGAAAGAGTTTATCAGTCGTCAAAAGAGAAACACAAGCAAAACAGAAATCAAGATCCCATCATCGCATCGCATGTTAGGAATGAAAGAAGGAATCAAAGACGAAAAAGGAATTATACGAATATTACTACCAACAGTACTGGAAAGGAAAGAATTAAACACTAAGGGACGAGAGGACAAAAAAATGCCTGCCTTCCTTTTTTCTCGCGTGATCTCGTCGCCGCCGTGTTATCAATATCGCGGAGCCCTCCCACCGATTCTATACTCTCTCTCTCTCCCCGCCCCCCCCTGCGATTGGGTTTAGGTAAGTATTTTGGGCGGGAAGGGCTAGAAAAAAAACATAGTAAACGAAATTTGTTCGCCACCTCGCGCGTTCTACGCCCGGGTTTTTGATTCAGGACATTCATAGTGAATATATGGCATTATCCGGGCGAAAAAAAGCAGTCGATGCATCGGAATGGGAGTGGAGTTGTATGATAACCATGGTGTACAGCTCTGTTCTTCATTCGGTGACGGCCATTTATACTTAATATATAGGGAGGTATTTTTTCAAATTGTCACTTTGGACTTTTTGTCTGCTTGCTCAGATGCCGGTGCTCCTCGGCTTGTCCCGGGAGGTCGCGATCTGGCTCGGTCACTAGCACTGGCACTGGCACTGGCTCTGGCTCTGGCACTGGCTCTGGCTCTGGCACTGGCTCTGGCTCTGGCACTGGCGGTGTGAGTCTGCTCGCCTGCTCGCTATCTCTCACAAAAGGGCACCGGGAGCGTTCTCTCTTTTCGATCACTCTTCTCATCCATTTCTCCGCCAGTCTCATTATTCGCCCGTGGCCGGCGGTGATTTTGCCGAAGCTCGCGTTTTCCCGTTGTCTTTGTTTGTTGTGGACTGTGGTCTGGAGACCCAATGGCACCATACACGCAAGATCTCACTACCTCCCCCGTGTGTGCGCTGCATGTTTAAAATCTTTTAATACCACTTGCGTTCCTTTGTGGTTGTCGGCCTCTCTGCTGCTCCTCCCTCCCCCACGCGGCCCGGCCGTAACGGTTGCGATGCTTCAGTCCAGGGTGGTTCGCTGTGTATTTGTTTTTTTTTTGGATTCCACAACAACGAAACCAAAAGACTACGAAGGGTCAAGCAGCCAAGCGCCCCGATTGGGTCCCAGGGGCGCTCTACGGATCGGTCGCGCAAATCCACGGAACATTCCTAGAAAATCGGGGAGGGGAGGGGGGGTTAAGAGAGCGTTAAAATTGCTGCGGAGGGGACGGGCCTCACGGGGTTCTCGCGCCAGAAGGAGAGGGGGGG
>PDIP01000030.1:442303-485906 GCA_002811645.1 Corallochytrium limacisporum
AGGGGGGGGAGGGCCTGCGGGGCGGTGAGGGGGTGCTGCTGGTCCCCCGCGGTTTTGCGTGCTTGGTGGCTCCTGGATGGTGGAGGTTTCGTGGTTCTTGGATGTCTGTGTTTGTTTCGGTCCGTTTTGTCCTGCTGAGAATTTTGAAGTTCCTCCATGCGATTCGCCTGTATCGTATCATGACCACGCTTGTGTTGGTGGCTCAATTAACACAGTGAATAATTGCAGGGTGTGACACAAACTAAAGCAAGTGTTCCAGATCGGCATTAGCACAGGTACATGAGACGAAGTACTTCGGTGTACGCGGCAGCGTCCAGGGGGGAAATGAACACTGTAGATCAGGTATTAGCCTTCGATGTATATAGTTCAAGAGACAAAGCACAGGGTGTGTTATTCGAGTATGCGTATGGTTTATTAGGAATAATGGTGAATTAACGCACACGCGGAAAGAGATTCAGCAGGAAACTGCCAAGCGGTAGGATATTGTCACGTGAATCTCGACAACAGTTTGATCAGTAGAAAATTGTTATAGGGTCAATCCACTAGCGCTCAAACATGAAATTCGGTAAACACCTGCTTAGCTACCAGGTGCCAGAATGGTCTTCCTATTACATCTCTTACAAGAACCTGAAGGGTGTGATTAAGACCACTGAGGTGACCAATGCGCAACAAGGTTCGTCCTTCTTCTTTGCTCTCGACCGTGAGCTGGAAAAGGTCAATTCTTTCCATCAAATGAAGGTGTCTGAAGTACAAGCACGGTTTAATGTCTTGGCCAAGCAGGAAAAGCAGACTGTCTTCTCCGGTGATCGTGTTGGAGCGTCATATTTACTGAGCGCATATAGACAGCTTCAGGATGAGCTGCACAAACTGCAAAACTTTGTTGAACTAAACTCTACTGGTTTCCGAAAAATCTTAAAGAAGTATGACAAGAAGCTGCAGCGGACTACACAGGAGCGGTATCTTAAGTCCAAGGTCATGGTATCCTCCTTTCACGACACTCAGTCCTTGGTGCGTTTGAATGACGAGGTCGAGGACAAGATCATGGTGCTTCAGAATATGCTAGGTTCGCAGGAGTCAAAGAGCCAGCGTAGTGGTCTTAGCATGGAGAACTACGACCCCAGTGTTGGAGTCATCGACCCAACTCAGCGTCTGGTCAGCACCTTCAACAGCGACGACGTGAATCTCATGGAGGACATTCTGACAAAGGCTGCAGAATTGACTGACGGAGACAATCGGAAGGAGGTTACAGAGACAATGGAACGCTTAATCCATCGGGCCAGTCGCGAAGGATACGTAAAGAGCCTGGGTAAGCTTGCAGATCTGGGCGCTTTGCAAGCTGTAGGGGAAAGGGTTTCCCAGGAAGCTTTCATGGAGGCCATCGGTGACGGACAAAAGGATGTGGTCGAGTTCTTTATCCAGCATATGAACCCACGCATTGAGAATTCACAGCGACGATCGGCTTTGCATTTGGCTGTGCTTGCGGAGAAGCCGGACATTCTGGAGCTTTTGCTGGAGCACGTTGCGGACCAGATAAATGTTACTGACTATGCAGGAATGACGCCTCTGTTGTACGCTGCCAACACGACCGAGTGTGTGGAAATCCTGATACGTCACGGTGCGGACGTGAACGCACGGTCACCCATTAATGAACAATCACTTCTGCTGATTGCTGCTGAGGCGAGTAACCTGGCCACTGTGAGAGCACTGCTGAAATCTGCTGACCTGGCAGTTAATGCCACTGATGAGGCCGGACAGAGTGCCTTGCATCTTGCCGCTCGCACCGGAGCCATTCAGGTTCTGGACCTTCTGCTTGAGCATAAGATTGACATGGAAATCCAGGACAAACTTCGCAAATGGACCGCATTGTTCCTGGCAGCATCGGAAGGCAAGGTTGAATGCGTCCGCTCTCTATTGGCCAAGGGAGCTGTCGCTGCACTGGTGGATATTCATCGCTGGTCTCCTCGGACACACGCTTTGTACCGAGGATACGGCGAAATTGCCCGTGAGCTGGCAAATGCATGTCCACCAGACTTCCTGAGCACCGAGGCGGCTTACGGAGAAAACGATGCCAACGATGACGACGGTGACGGCAGTGGAGGACCTAAAAATGATATCAGCTCTTTGGGCAAGGGCGTCACTGCGGAGAACCATAGTTTGGGTGATCCGGGGCATCCAGATCACCTTGATGCTATCCCTCCATTGGAATTACCTCCTCCAGTTATTCCTTTCAAGCACTACGGTCACACATATCTGCGTGATGAATTGCAACTGCGCATTTCCCTGGAGAAGGAAACTCTGGACGGCCTGGATGCCGGTCTCAGAAGCGTAGGACTAAACCGCGGTGGTGCACAGCCGGCCATTTACATGCAGCTTAGCGTGAAGAAATCAAGTAATCTGCCCTACAACGTCCTACTTCCCGCCGAGAACGTGTCGGAAGTTTTCATGTTCAGTGCCAAGCGTGAAGACGATCTCCAAGTGCAAATGGATGTCATGCAAACGTATGGTGATCGTATCATTGGCCGTGGATTTGTTATGGGAACGAACCTCGCCGATGGTCTTGGCAAGATGGCCGTGCCTATCGTGTCTCGTGATCTGAATATTGCAGCCAAGTTTGAATTCAACTACTGCATAGTTAGCAGTCTACCGGACAATCTCCTGAAGATGCCTGGTACTGCAAACACGTACTGGAAGTCGAAGAAGGTCTTGGACAGCCGGGCACGAGATGGAAGCAACGTGGCGGAGATTGTGACGGCGACGTCTTTGCACCCAGTCTATATAACCATGTGCGTGGAAATGGACGACCGCCAAGGTAATGCTTCTGTAATTCCCTCTGTGTCTTTGGACGACCTGCTTCGGAACAATGCTGCAAAGCTCGAACAGATGCAAATTGAGGACGAGGCTGTCAACGCTGTGCACCAGCACCGTTTCGGCGACCGGGCTGCCTGTGAGACTGCACTGAGCTTCTTGTCACGTCTGCGTAGTCAGTTGGGTCCTCGCGTCCCATTGGAAGATTTGCTGAAGATTTGGTCTGGTGACATCCCGCTGCACATTGTGGTGACGAACCAGAAGTCACAGAGGTCTCAGTTTACCGGCAAACAGATGAATGCGTTCGTCGACAAGTTGATTGTGGCCTGTCGCGACCACATGCCTGCTCGCGGTGTCATGTTCTCCAGTAATGACACCACTATGTGCACCATGCTGGCCCTGAAGCAGCCCCTCTACCCTGTCTTCTTCATCACCGATTTTGGTCTCGGCGAGAACACAACTGCCGGGGAGGCTGCACTTTCCATGCAGGCGGCTGTGAACTTTGCCAAGTCGATCGATTTGCTTGGTATCATTGGACGATGGGATGTCATTGCACCCTCTCCGGTGCTTTATTCTGTCATCCACGAAAGCTCACTTATGTTCATCGTCAGCCTGAGCAAAAACGACTCTAACACGGAGCTTTTGCGCCGCCTATCCAACCAGGGCATCGATGGCATCTCCAGCGGGTCGTTGCTCTACATTAACGACCGCCTTACATCCACCGACAACGTAGCAGGGCCAAGTAAGATTCGCGTTTAGAATGAGTTCTTTAACGGAAACCAAACCTCCAGCATGGAACCCATCATTTGTACATAATAACAAAAGAATACACTTATAATCCTTCTTGTTCATCGCTTGTTCGTGGCGTCACGCCCCAAGGCGGAGACATCACCAGGATCGCCCCCCGCCCCGTCCCCCCTTCAGGTCGACGGTCGCTTCAGATACCGACCAGCTGGCCTGGCCACCGCGCAGCATTCATGCGCAAGGCCCTCCCTACCCGCAGTTGTTTGAATCCATACAAATACTATGGAAACCCGGGCCATTGTTTTCCCTTTGGGTGTCGGAGAGAGGCCCGGGGGACGGGAAAACCGCTGGAGGAGGTCCAGAGTTGTCCAAAGAGCGGGAGGGGCGGGGTTGGTTGGTCGCTGCCTGCATTCCCCTCTTGCTCACTACTGAGAACGAGAGATGTGTGAAGATCTGCGTGTGTGTGTGTGTGTGTGTGCCCTGTTTCCCGGTGGTTCGCAGGGTTGGGGTTCTCACCCGAAAACCGCTTTTGGACAACAGGGACGTAGAGCAAGGACATTGTTGCCGTGTGGTGAACATGCCAACCGACTCTTTTTATGGGCCTTGCTCCTGGGTCTTCCCGGTCCCAAAGCGGAGCAGAAGGTGAGAGGTGAGCCAATGGCACCACTGCCTGGCCGGCCTCTCATTTCCCAGCACCAGTGGTTTGCATTGGGTCCTTCTGAAAGTTGCGCTTGGGAAAAATACAGGGAGGGGGGGGAGGGGTGAGCCAGGAAAAGTTCGTACGGGAGGAGTGGCAAAAAGTTAAAAAGGTTTTGGGTGCTAGGTCGCAGAAAGTGGGGGGAGGGGCTAGTAGGGCAAGAACGAAACCAGAGCGAGAGAAGGAGAGAGGGTGGGTGGGTGGGAGGAGGAGGGGACCGGGTTTCGGTGCGTGCGGTCACTGGAGTATTTCCAGCTGCTTCTTTCCTGTTTCTCTTTCCCAGCTCGTCTTTGTTTTGATTCCATCCGAGGACCGCAAGCAAGCACTTGCCGCTGTGGGAGGGGCCAGCCTATCGGCGGTTGCTTCCTCCGGGCAGGGAGTTTTTTCCTTTCGGGACTCACAAGCGGCCCTGAGATGGAAGCGTTCTGTTTGTTTTTGGAGCTCAGGTGTGCAGAATATTCCGCTTTGGGTGTCTAGCAGGCGAACGAAAGCAATTTAGAGTTCTGGATAATCAGCTATTTTGGTGTAAAGGTGAAACTTGAAGCATTCCTCACGATTGGCCATGTGTGAATAAAATTTGAGTTAATTTGAGTACAGTGGTTTAAAGTGAATCACAAACTCGGGACGTTCGAAAGACTTTGATAGCAAGAATTATAGTGATAAAGGACTGCAAGGTCGAGAAGAAAAAGATGCCTGTGGCGGTGGCATAGCTAAACTGTAACAAAGGGCTGGTATAACCGACATCTACTTCATTTCACTACAACTTACACAGCATTGGCAATCATGGCTGACTTCAATGAGGAAGTCGCGCGTGTGCACCTGCGGTATATCCTCAAGGGTGTGGATCCGCAAACAACCAGTGTAAAGCAAATCCGTGGAGAGCTTGCGGAGGCTATGGGAATAGACCTCACTGATCACAAAGAGACTGTGAAGCAGCTGGTTGTGGAGGCTTTTCACAGCAATAGCAATGGACTGTCACTCACATCAGCAACGGCGTCGCCAATTCCTAAACCTTCGGGGGCTGTGCCAGACATTGGTATTAAGTCCTCGAAAATTACGGGAATCACTAGGGCTAAGCCAAAGGCAAAAGCAAAGAAAAAGAAATCAAAGCCAAAGGCAAAGGCAAAGGCTAAAGGTAAACCCACCAAACAGCGCACGAAAATCGTTTATGTGGATTCGAACGGAGAACCGATTAAACGTCAAGCCACTGGAGGGCTGGCCAAGAAGATGCAGCCTTCGGAAACCCTAGCAGAAGTACTCGGGTCAAGCGAATTGGTTGGACGAGCCGAAGTAGTCAAGAGGATGTGGGAAATCATCCGCGAGCGAAACCTACAGAATCCAAGCGATCGGAGAGAAATATTATGCGATGATACACTTAAGAAATTGTTTGGAGTCGACAAGGTTACTATCTTCGGCATGAACAAGTATCTTAGTAAGCATCTTAAGGATCCTGACCAACTGACAGGATAGGTGTACACACATTGTTGAAAAATTCTAGTAAAGTGGATCGCAAATATACTACTATTGCACTTAACATGTACATCTATATGAACTACTGTTTATTTTCAAGCATTGGTTTATCCGCCCTGTTCATTGGCGTGATGGTGTGCTGCGAGAATCCTATTGCATTCCTCGTAGACCGCAAAGGTGGTGGCCGAAGCAAGCGCACTCTTAATTACAGAAGCAGCCGTACCTTTGAAGAATCCAGGGATGCCCTCCTGTTTGAAAATGAAAATGATACAGTTCAGTAATCCAGTGTAACGTTGTGTTCTACCAAAGTGGGCCCTTGCAGCCTCAAAGCCCTGAACCTGCAGGCGCTTCTTGACTACATCGAAAGGCATCATGATGGCCTTAGCTGACGCACCAGCCGCGGCACCAGCCACAAGATTCTGTGCGGGCTCCGACCACTGAAACCCAAGGTTTCTGTCCCCTGCTTCTGCGAGATTCTTGGCCATGTTGAAGAACATGAATTGGAAGCCCATGTATGGGAAGATCTGCACTACTGCTGGTGTCACTCCCCGGTAAAAGGAACGCATTCCGTCCGCCCTAATCATTTCCCGCACAGCTTGATAATAACCACGGTAGACCAGATCATTGCCTTGACCTGCGAAGCGAGTGCGCAGGACGTCTAAAGGATACGACGCAACTGTCGCAGCAGCGCCTGCAACTCCTCCGCAAAAATAGCTCTCCTTGATTCCCAAGCGGCGGAACTGATTTTCATTCTTTAGTCGCGGCAGGATTAGCTGGCGAAGTTCGTGATAGACTGCGAATTGTACGCCTCCGTAGAGGGCATACATTGCCATGGCACTCACATTGCCCTTCCAGAAAGCAGTAACACCTTCCTCAAGGTAGATTTTTCGTGTTGCATGCAATACTCCATGATAGTACCGTTGCGCTGGTACCGTTTTATGTCCAAATGCATGCAAGGGCTCTAACTGCAGTTGTAAGCGGATCTTTATGACGTCGAATGGGGCCGTCGCCACCCGGGAGACCACACCTGCAGCCGCGCCAGCAAAGGCCGCTCCATATTTTCCGACGTAGTCTGTTGCTAACCGGCCTTTAGGAAGGTTTTCTGTTTCTATCGTTTTGGTTACTTGCTTCTGATCGTTGCTCCGCTGCAGCTTTGATCCGCTGCGCACTTGTACGGCCACCGTGGCTGATGTTGCCGCAGCATTCGGTGACCGTGCCCGTTCTGACATTGGTCTATGTCTTGTTGAGTACTATCGTTACGGAAATCACTTACATGGTTACCACCGACAAATAGAACGTCCTACAAACAGGTAGCTCTCGAATCACTATTCTTCACTGGAAGTCGGCATTCAGAAGGCACTCCATTACTGGGGCCTCTCCTTTCTGTTCATCCTTGGTAGGCACCTAGTCAAGGCTGGTCATTCCCACTACGGCGCAGGATCGTTAAGGACCTTTCGCGCCTTCTAATGATCACTGTGGATGATGACATGGTGATCAACATAAAAATTAATTCAATACACCTTGGAAGCATGTAAACCGTAGCGTATCGGGAGGTTCGAACTCTCGGCTGTCCGTGCAGGGGCCTTCCCACAGTCGCGCACCATTTCGCAGGCAGCAACCCCGCCCTCTCTCTCTTCTTCCCTGTGCAAGCCCCAAAGACCCGCAATTTCAACCCGCTTCAGCAGGCACTGAGTCACTAACCCGCACCTTCTGGCACACTGAGTCTTTCTATACGTCCATACCGGTACCAACCCAAGAAGAAATTATATTCAGCGTACTGGGAATATTTACGGCCATATCGTACTTTGTGCCGCAGGAGCCGGTACCACGGTGCCTCCACCTTGCGACCGCGATGACGACAAAGCCCCCCCCCCCCCAAAAATGAAAGACTTTGGTTTCCCTGCTTGGGCTACTTTCCCTTGTTGGAGCACAACCACATTTGTTTTTGCAATTTTTGCAATGTCACACTACCAACCCAGGAAGATGACAGAAGCCTGAAGCGACCCATTCATTCGACCGGCCAGGTGTGAGCTCTGCAACCACACTGGACAACGCTTGGGTCGCATCACTTAGGTGAAAACGGGAAAATATGGGGGCGGCAAACCCCTCGTTGGAGTACCACCGGTTGTTGTCGGGCAGCGGACTATGCTGGATGAACCCATCTTGAGCAATGGGGGCCCAGAAGGGGAGGGATTCCCGGTTTCAACGGCAGGGGAAACCAAGCAAAGGCCCCTCCTCCCCCGGGGGGGGGGGGATGCCTTCTTGGAAAGACATAAAACTGAAACCCCTATAATTTCATTTCTTAATACTAAACCACACTACCCCTACCCCGCGGCAAGGGGATTGCGGTAGGGTATAGGTGGGAAATGATCACCCTGTGTTAATTTGGTATGAGAGTGACATGACATATACTAAATTTGCCTGAAAAGCCAGCGGAGCGCCATGTTTTCCATAACTACTTTGTTACATAGTCTCCAGGGCTGGGGAGTTTCACGCAAGGGCCCACCGGAGCAAACGGTACCACAGGAAGACCGATAAACTCTGCGAGAGGCCTGCTCGCTGTTGTGCCTCCCCTTTGGTACCGCAAAAGGGCTCACCGTCCCGAGTTTATCAGCGCTGCTCGGCCATGCTATGTCCTAGGCTAGGAGAGCAGGAATCAAACTCTGTGCACCTCAGCGGGCTGTGTCTTTTGGCGGGTACGTGGTAGTGCTTCTACTAGAACTTGGCAGTGTGGAAAAGCGGTGACATTGTATTAGGTATTTTCTTCCAAAGATATGCAATCATGCGCCAGCAAGGCTCAAGCACGAAACAAAACAGGCCGTGGGCTAAGGTTGAATCTTGCTTGAGTCTCTGCGGAGGGTAGCGACAAAAATGATATCGTAGACGCCAGCAAAAGGGCACTATGGAGTTTAAGTACCAACAGTCAGAGTTGGGCGAGCGAGAGGCGGATGCTTTGGTCAGCTGTACCCCACAGGTCATCGTTGGGGAAGCCAATCTAGTTGCTGCGTATGTGCGGCGCCAAAGCAGATGGCCGACCCCAGAGCGGACAGAATCGTTTGTTCACTTAAATGACCTGTCCCATTTGCGCCATGAACTTGCTGTCGTGGGCAACGTGCAAGACATAGGCCTAATTGCTGTCTTGCAGCCTTTTGTTGAAGTGATTCGGTCCGAATTCACTGCAGGGCCAAGTACAGGTTGTGCATTGGGATCCATTGACAAGTTTATCTCTTATGGGCTGCTAGATCTTCCCGATATCAGTGTAGCAGATGTTGCCGACGCTGTACAGCTCATTGCAGATGGTGTGACGCATACAAGATTTCAAGCAACAGACGTTAGCAGCGATGAGGTGGTATTGTTGAAGATTCTCAAAGTGTTGAGGAATCTGCTGCTGAGCCACAATGGTAGTTTCCTGACAGACATGGCAGTGTGTGAGCTGATGCAGACATGTTTCCGTATTTGCTTCCAAACCAAACTATCTGAGCTGCTCAGAGAAAGCGCGGAGCAGGTTGTGACGGACATGGTGTTCCACTTGTTTAGGCGCCTGCCTCATTTGCACGACAATGACATCGGAGATCGCGGTATGGGTACTGCTGAGAATGCGATGCGTATGGCAAGTGCAAATGAATCCATGTTGCAAGGCCAAGACACAGAAGAAAAGGAAATTATTGAGGACATGAGAGCATCAGACTCCCACATGGATCCCACGCCTGTGGAGCAGCAACCTGAGAATAACTTAGAGGCTGACACGCCTACGCCTTCGGGAGATATAGAAATTCTATCTGCTGAGGTTGCCCAACCATCTACTGAGACCGCAGAGCAAGCTCAAGGTGAACCAGCGCCGGGAACACCCGTTCCGGAGGGCACTGTCGAAGAATCCGCGGTAGGCACACCCGAGAGGCTCAAGGCTGTGTCTGACGCGTTCGAAACACATTCAGAGGGCCATAATGAATTGTCAGAAAGAGAAAGGGAGCATATGATCCAGGACACCATCAACCCAGAAACTAGCTCAATTACAATGCACTCTTTGTTGGTCGAAGAGAAGGGACGGGAGGAGAAGATTCCATACGGTATGCCGTGTGTGGCGGAAATTTTCAGGTTCATTGTTTCAATCACCAACATTCGAGACTCTCACAATAATGAGGCAATGATCAACATTGGCCTGCGTCTGCTGATCACAATTTTCGAGGCCAGTGCGAACGCGATCGCAGAACGCGCCTATCTGATGCGACTGATCCAGGTCTATCTCTCCCGATACATCGTGACCATTCTAAAGAAGGCAGGGCGGCTCCAGACCTTCACATTGGCTCTGCGTTTGGGACATATTTTGTTCTGTAATTATCGACGGGAACTGAAACTGCAGATGGAAAGCATGCTGCTGATTCTCATCGAGCGGATAGCCAATGTAGAACGCCAACAAGAGTTCAGCGAGACTGCACTTGAAATGATTGCTAGTCTCTGCCGCATTCGGTATCTTATGGCAGAGCTATACCTGAACTATGATTGCAGTATTAACTGTGCCGACCTGTTCGAAACTTTGGTTAAATTCTTGTCCAAGATTGCGTACCCGGGCGGAGGCGTGCTCACAAACTTCAATACTCTCGCATTGGATGCTTTGTTGGCTATCATTGAACAAATTAAGGCCCAGTGCACTTCAGCAGATGAGAATCTGGAGACAATTTATGGAGTGGTCAATGATAACAACACTGAGGAATTGCCGTCTTTGGAAGATCTGAAGCACATCAAGCGGCGAAAGAAGGTTTTGAAGACGGGAGCAGAGCAATTTGAGTACTCCGCAAAGAAAGGCATCAAGTTTTTGCAAGACAAAGGTATTTTATCCAATCCTCTGCCCGATGCTGAATGTGTCGAATTCTTGAGGACCAATCCGCGCTTGAACAAGGCCAAGATCGGTGAGTACATCGGTGATCGCCACCGCACAGATCTACTCAAAGTTTTCTGCGAAAGCTTCCATTTTGAAGGTCTTCGATTGGATGAAGCTGTGCGTGCGTTCCTAGAGGCTTTCCGTTTACCGGGAGAAGCTCAAATTATTGATCGTATTATGGACGCCTTTGCGGAACGGTATTTCAGCCAGAACAAGGCCACGACGGTCATCAAATCTCGAGATGCCACCTATGTTCTCGCGTTTTCAATCATTATGCTGAATACGGATCAGCACAATCCCATGCTGAAGAAACGTATGAGTGCCGAAGACTTCATTCGCAACAATCGTGGCCAAAACGAGAAAGAGAACTTCCCGGAGGCCCTACTGAGGGAGATATACAGAGCAATCAAGGAGAATGAGATCAAGATGCAGGAAGAGCATGAAGGAGAGGAGAGCGAAGCTTACATCTGGGATGTCATGCTGCAAAGATCTGAGGGCGAGGACGGTATGTACAAGCGTGTCCACTCCAATATCTATGACCACGACATCTTCTTGAGCATGTGGGGGGCAGCAATTGCGGCTATTTCGTATGTTTTTGAGCACGCTCCGGATCAAGCCATGGCTGACAGGGCATTGGAAGGGCTCAATGACAGTGCGATTGTCTCTGGTCACTATGCCATGTATGATGTATTTGACAATATGATCATCTCCCTCTGCAAGTTTGCTCATCTGAAGGAGTCACCTGATGGTCGTAGATTTTCAATTTGGTTTGGGCATCAGTTCAAGGCTCAGGTCGCCACGAGAACCCTTATGTCTCTAACCCGGGATTACGGGGACACCATGCGTGAGGCGTGGAAGAATGTGCTGCAAGCTATTCTGTTCCTGTATGAGCAGAATTTGCTGCCAGAATCCCTGTTGGTCGTGCCAGACTACCTCGCTACTGACGGTAAAGTGAGCATTAAGAAACGTGAGAAGCCAAGGGACAAGCAACGGGAGTCTGGCCTACTTTCTACATTGTCATATCTTCTCATGGCCAATGAGAATGAGACAGATCAGCTTACAGAACAAGATCGAGAGGCCATTGCCAGGACGGAAGCGTGTATTGGGTCCGGCCACGTCGAAGAGCTGTTATCAGAGTCTCGATTCCTGCATGAGGACTCTCTGCTTTTCTTCATCAAAGCCTTGATTAACAATTCTACTGGAAGCCCGGCAGATGTCAAGTCTCCCAGTGACGCAACCACTCCAGAGCCTGCGGCTGAGGATGGAGAAGTCCGCAATGGTATGCAACCTGGTCCCACAGAGGTGCCCAGTCCGTCTCCCATGCTTAACGAGGATCGCGCAATCTTTAGCCTTGAGGTACTGGTCATGGTGGCCTTGGACAACCGTGATCGCATCGCGATCATTGCGCAGAGCATTTATGATCACTTAGATCGTATTATCAATGCGCCATTCCCTGCCAGGGTACACGGACAGGATTCCAACGAATTGCCACCTGGTATGCGTTTGAAGCTTCGTGCCATAACGGGTGTTGTTCGTCTTGCAAACCGGTTTGCACACAAATCAGAAATGAGGCGATACCTGGTGTCTTCCCTTCGCATGCTGGCGAATTTAAAGCCTGACGTATGGCATAGGGCTGCCCCTTACATTGCTGCTGGGTTGACACAATTGATATCTAGCGAGGGAGGGGACATTGACAATGATGAATTGTGGAGCGTTATCTTCACCCTTATCGAGCATGTCGCTGCGGACGAGCGTGCTCGACCCATGGGCATGGACTGCTTGCATCTTATCGTTAGTGATGGACGGGCCGTTGTACGCTCTGAAACAGTGATGATCGGTTGCTTGCATGCAGTTGGTCATTTTGTACAACCCACTGAGCGAGAGCTGATGCGTAGTCAACAGATGCAGCAGCGAGACTTGCAGTCGAGAAAGGTACTCAAGCCAGCTGAAGCGGATCATGCACAGCTGGTAAGCGCCAGGGCAATGCAAATCTTGTACATTTTGCATGCTCTCATTCCCCAGCTGCTAGAAAACACGCTCGGGAAAGGGGCGGCCCAGGACGATGATCGGTCACGTCACCAACTGCGGTCTAGAGCATGGGAGGAGTACTGGAGCATCAGTTTCAAGTATTTGGCGGGTGGATGTACTTCCAGTCACAAACTGCTACGGGACCACGCTCTGACCTACATGCAGCGTTCTCTTCTCATGCATGAGATTGACTTTGAGCCCAAACAGTGGGAACAGTGCTTCATTGATATTCTCTTCCCAATGATGAACAAGATGATGAAGCCTGATCTACTAGGGGATGATCTCATGGGCGCAGAAGAGACGAGAGTGCGCGCAACAGCCTTGCTGTGCAAGACCTTCCTCCAGCGCATGCAGCCATTGTCCTTGCTGCCGTCATTCAAAAGGGTGTGGATTGCCATTCTTGACATTCTTGAGAAGTTCATGAGAATGGAACGCAACGATATGCTACATGAGGCTGTTCCGGAGTCCATGAAAAACATGCTGCTGGTCGTCCACACCAGTGGAGTCTTTACATCCCACCAGCAGCTGTATGGCGACCAAGAGGATTTGTGGCCGGTGACTTGGAGACGGGTCGATGTCTTCCTGCCAGGCCTGAGGCAAGAACTTTTCGATCAGGCACCTGGAGCCACGCCTCCACCGGCATCCCCAGCAGTTGGTAACGTACCTGCCACTGAGTAAATGATGATTATTGCGAGAAATTTAGTAGAATAGGTAGTATCGCTCGGAACACATCTTCGATATCACCACTGTGCACTTAGCCGTTGGCCAGACTTGTCAGGTTCCCCCGCCTTCCGAATAGTGCAGCACCCTCGGATTCCGCCCTAGTAGAACCTCTCACACGATCCGTTCAACCGTCGCTACGTCTCTAAGCCAGAAATTGATATACCTGTACGAAACTTCGGCATTTTCTTAAGGCCGTTCCAGTCCCCGGTCTCCTGCTATCTCCCGGGAGCCAAGAAGCCCTCCCTCTCCTGTGGGCCCCCCCGTCGAAGCGCAGACAACGCCAAGAGACTGAAGGGCAAGAGGCGGGCTGCTCTCGCAGCCAGTCCCGCCACCGACGCGCCCCAAGTTGACGTCACAGGTAGAAAGAAGTAGGTTACAGCGATCTTAATATATTAGCTCGTATTACAATCGGGTCCAGCGTACCATTATTTCTTGCGACCACCACGTTCCTTAACAGTTACGCTCATGACCGTATCTTCCTTTACGTTCACAGCAGCTAAACTCTGTGCATCCTTTGTAAACACCCCGTTCACCTGGATCTTCTGCTTGGTGTGAGGCATGTGAGTCTCCGCAAAAATCACATCTTTGACCTTGGCAAATGTATCTGTGCCTGCGAACGTGCTTTTGATTGTCTGACCTTTGCATTGCCATCCGCGCTTGTCGTCCTCGCTGAGGTTCGGCATCACCAGACTGACGACGAATGGTCCTGGATGCAGTTCCAACCAGTGGGCTTCAGGGGTGAGACCCTTAGCTATCATTTGACCGGAAGTTTCATTCTTGGCCGCTTCCAGTGTAGTCTTCTGCCGCTTGTCCTCTGATCCATCTCTTTGTGGCCACATAGGAGTCGTCTCCTCTTCCTGATGCTTACGTTTCGCAATTTGCCGGGCCATCTCTTTGGCTTGTCTAGCAGTGCCCTTGCGCCCGTCCCACAGCACCACAGCTGGCTTGGGAGGCACTGTCGGCTCTGAGTCACCAGCATCCATGACATCTCGCTTCCGGGAAGCTAAGTTGCGCAGATTCTCGGCAATGTGATCGCCCGAGGCCAAAACATCGCCACCAACCTCACGATTGGCCTTTGCCCGGGCCTGCTGCTCAGCCCAGCGTGGATCAAGCAATTCAATACGTAGGTGCTCCTCTAGCTCGCTCTTGGCCACGGCATGACCACAGTTTGGACATCTTACCAACGTCTTTGTATCCTTTAAGGAGCTTTCCTTTGCTGTCTTAGGATCATAGTCAGCAACAATCCGGGTGCCCCTATCGTCGGGTTTGATTTCTGCCCCTTCTGGCACATCCTGGAGCGCGGTGGCTGAGAAATGAATGGTCCCGGGAAGTACCTCGCGGTCCTTAATCGCTACTAACGTCACAGGAGGTAGATCTCCTACAGAGTTGTATGGTGGCAGCAAATCCACATCATCCGTGTCGTCAAAGGCTATGGTAGCCACGATTTCATAGTCATTCCAGTCAATAGTACCATCTCCTAGAGCGGGCACATCCGGTTCATTGCGGTCACTTCGTGATGCTGCTGCCTTCTCTTCTTTGGCGTTTTGCCTCTGTTCGTAAAGCACCTGCGCTCGATTTCTTATGTATTCAACCATGTGACGGCGTCGGTCCTTCCGCGGCAGGCTCAGAAAATCAAGAATCCGTGGGTCGTTGTTCATGATTTGTCGATAGTGTTCAGTAACTTGCCGAAACAATGTGTGCGCACCGCTGCTTGATGGTCCACCATCTTCGAAAGCAAAGGCTAACGATGAGGAGGCACCTTTCTCAGTCTCTCGCAATCTTTCCACAAAGTTATCACCATGAGCCGCTGTAAATTGGGCCAAGAGCTTGACGACTTCCCAGTCGAGTTCACCGAGGTTTCCGAGTTCAAGCTGAAAGTCCCCGTTTCCCACAGGAATATGCGTAATTCGACTCTTTTGTATTGATACCTCGTCTTCCTGTATGTTAGTTTTGGTTTCCTGAGGGCCTTTTCCATCCGAATCCTGACGATTAGGTTTTCCACGGCCCGTCCGAAACTCGTGGATCATGTGCTGGTAGTAATCATGATATGGATCCTCTGCGTCGAGAAATCGGAACTTCTTGCCAGTCACATCGGTACTACGAATCTTTTCCTCAAACTGCGGGCCATTACGAGCAACAAATTCTGCCGTTTTGTCAACAGCGGCTCGAATATTTGGTGGGGGATAGATTAATGTCATCTTGGTTGAGCACGTAACATGTTGACCAACGTAGTCACCCGATACTAGTCAATTTGTGCATTCTGCAAATTCCCACAATAGGCCTTATTTCTGGTTTCATTCACTTGCACGCTCATGCGGCTGCAATGAATTGAAACTACAAGTCCGTGCCGCCTTTATAGTACCTTTCTCACGTAGAACCCGATCGGCGCTGCAGACTCTCCACATTAAGTCGTGCGGCCTCATCCCTAGGGGTGGGGTGGGGGGTTAGACCCGGAAGGGGGACTGCGACTCTCGAAAGCTCCGCGGTCTCTCGCTCAGTCGTGTGGTTATTTCAAGGGAGACCTCCTCATGATCTTAATGCGTAGGAGATCAGCTCAGTTTAGTGACGAACAATGAACAAGACTATATACAATGTCAATGACACCTCCCTCTGACGGAGAGTGGCAACATGTCGGTCTGTTGCGAGACTTTCAGCGACGGCGGTGCACGCGGGTGTACGCGCGTGATGGCGAAGGCGCCGAGGATGTGGCTGTGTTCGCCGTAAATACCGACGAGGGGGTGGTGCTGCATGCGATCACAGCAGATTGTGCCCATGAGGGTGGTCCTTTGGAAGTGGGCGACATTGAGGATTTTGTCGTACGGTGCCCGTGGCACGAGTTTGAATTCGATATTCGGACAGGACATAGCCCGAGTGGGTTGTTGCAAACCGTGTATCCGATCCGGTCTGATGAGGACGGTTTAGTCTACATCCAAGCAGCACATGTATTGCGGCCCTTTGACCTTAGCAATCAAATCAATCGAAAAGAATGCAGGAGTATCACTACGAAGAGGTCCGTGGATGCTACACATCAAGTACGTGGAACCGAGGTGGACCTTCAGTTTCTGAAAGACGATGATCAACTAGACACTCTCCACAAATACGCCATTAAGATTCTCATGACCGGAAATCCGACCCTAAAGTGCAGCCTCACCCGCAAGGCAGCCAGTCTCTTCCTGCAAGAGAAGACTGGAGAAAGAGACGCTATTCTGGAGCTTGGCGAGCCAGTCGGATGGGTGCCGGAAATGCCGGTCCGTGAAGAACTAGCCATCGTTGACGTAGGCAAGACACAGAACCGCCGGGGAGGTGGCAACGTACGGAATCGAATTGCCATGCTTCACTCATTAGCAAACATTGAACAATGGGCTATCGACTTGGCCTGGGACATTATTGCCCGCTTCGGCCATGAAAACATGCCTCACGAGTTTTATGCGGAGTTTGTGCAGGTTGCAGATGATGAGGCACGTCACTACGAACTGCTTGTTAACCGACTCAACGGTTTAGGTGCCGAGTTTGGGGACCTCGCCATCCACGCCGGACTTTGGCAGAGTGCGACAGAAACGAAAGATTCGTTGCTGAAACGCTTGGCCATTGTGCATATGGTGCATGAGGCACGAGGCCTGGATGTTCACCCCAAAACGATTGGCCGCTTCCAGGGTGCAGGAGATAAGGAAAGTGTGGCGGCACTGAATATCATCTACGAAGAAGAAATCACCCACGTGACGGCTGGTGTCAAGTGGTTCAAATACATTTGTGAACGGGATGGTCTGGACCCGATCCGAACATTTCATGACACAGTGCGTGCAAACTTTCGTGGCCCACTGAAACCCCCGTTCAACCATGATGCCAGGAACACTGCCGGTTTCACATCCGAATGGTACGTGCCTTTGACACAGAAGAACTAAAGAAACAGCACATGCAGTATTGGAAAAGAATGTATAATGATGACAAAGAACAAAGATTAAGACAACCTAGCTTGCACAAAACGGTGCAAGTTGCACAAGTGGTCGACATAGCTTGGTCCATCGTTTGTGACATCCTCAGCAAGGAGATGCAGCAGTTGTGGTTCGAGCGCGTCGCGCTGTTTGATGACTATAATGGGGGACCCATTGAGGCTCTCGTCCCTGCAGACCTTGATGAGTTCCCGCAGTGTGCAATTCAGAGGTGAATCTTCCTTCACCGGTACCTCGAAGAGTGGCGTATCCATAGTCTGCACAGCGTGCGTGCCAAACGTACTTTGGAGCCAGTCCATGTGCACACGTTCACCGATCCACATGATCAGGGTTGCACCATTGTCGAGCAGATACGCACCGTCGGAACGGAAGCGATCCATGGACAGACGCAGTGTGCGCGGTGGTTCGTCGACTGGGGAGTCTTCGGTGAGATCCGTAAGCATATATAGCTTTGGGTATAGCAATTTCTGTAGCTGTCTCGGAGACAGACTGTTCAGCAAGGCTATGTTGAAAACACGAGCATCAATGCTGCAGTCCTTGCCATCGCGAAGAATGTCCTGCTTGAACAGTGCTGCACTGTACACAGGCAATAACTTCAGCCCCTCTGGCAAGATTAACTGTCCCGGGCTACTGTTGGCGGCGCAGTGCTTCCGATAAGCCGACAAGCAATCGACAATATACCGGTTGAGACGCTCCTTGACCTTTTGACGACCTAGAGTCAAGATATCCAGAGCTGCTTTGCGCACCCAGTAACACATCATGGCATCCAAATCAGCATTGCGGAAAATATCTCCAATAGCACCGGTAGCCGTCAGAGCCAAATTCAACACTCGGATGCGGCGGTAACCAATCGCGGAGGTGTACAGAACCGCAACCTGTACATAGCATTCACTGTTCTCCTTGAGGCGGTCATCATGGTTGACCTCGACTACAAAAGTTTTGTCTGCATCCAAGCCAGCCAACTGTACGTCTGTGCGGTTGGCCATATGGAAGTTACCCCAGTGGTTGGTGGGCAGAAGACCAGGGGAAGAACGCAGCCGCATGAGCCCTTCGTAACCCATGTCTCGAGAGGCCAATCGTTTTAGACTCGCCTGCAGAGCTGGATCATCCCTATGAGGGTTAAAGAACGGGTACCTGTATATGCTACCACCAGTGTTCTTTGACGGCATAAGAAGGGCTGCTAAATCCATGCCAGAGTTAGGGAAGACAAAGGTATCTAATGCAATTCCCGCTTCGACTAGCGAGAGTCCCATTGCGTCCCAGTATTTGGTACTTCCTGATCCGTCTTCTACAAGAAGCTGTCTTTCCTTGTCAGTGCCCGCCGCTGATGGGTCGTCACGGTGTTTCAGTTTGCCCGGGCCAACGTTCGGCATTGAGCAAGAAAATAGCTCAATGCGTCCACCGTGGTGCTCAAGCAGGAGGCGGGCAGAATCCACAGCTGCACCGGTGCAGGCATCGGCATCACCTGGCTGCACCATATCTCTCAACAACTGAGGCAAGCGATCGAGAAGATCATCGATCTCCTCACGACAGTCTGCAAGGCTTCCTGTTGATCCCGGCATGCCCACGCCGAAGGGATCATCAATATCCGGCATGATTGCTACCGATGGTGAGGTCTGTCCCTTGCGAACACTGAAAAATTGTACAGTTCTGTTAAACGTGATAAACCCGACTTTGATGGGGCAAGAAGTTTCAGACTCTGCCTTTGCCTTGGCTTCCTCAATTTCCTTTGCATTGGTGAGAGTACCGTGGTTGTCATAGATCGGCTGAGGCAGCACAGCGTTGGGCGGCAACTTTGGGAATGCATCCAAAGAACCCTTGATGCCAGCAATTACAGAATCCACCATACCACACTTCAGGGCTTGCTGGGTTGCCTCGATGACGTACAGGATTGTCAAAGGCACAGGCATGCGAGCACAGTAGTCCACAGTTGCCACATAATCCACAGTACCATGTCCCAATTCCGGTCGCTCGTGAATATCCTGGCGGCGTCCTGTGTGATCCAAGTGTGCAAAGTAATGCGCCGGTGTTTCATTCTCAACTTCACACAAGTTGCACTGCCATGTGTTACCATTGTTCGCCCAGCGCACAAATGGATTCATGTACCCCTTGCACCGCCTGCAGCGGATTGGCCCAGCCTCACCGCAATTAATAACCGGAACTGCTTTCTCATACTGTCCTTTCTCTGCTAAAGGTGTGATGGCAAAAGCAATGGGCATGCCAGCTGCAGTGGCGATCTCTTCGCTCACAGGCACCTGGTACAAAGAGGAGCGAATGAACTTCGGATTACTATTTCCCTGATCATTGGCCGTAAACTCTGTGCTGGAAAGAGGAGGCAATTGCTTGCTGTTGGTTGCATATGAGCTCCGGCTGTGAAAGCGACGGTCTTGGTCAAGCACTTGAACCACTGAAGGAATGGCATCCGGATCGATCCGCGGTTTTTGACGATTCTGTCCCTGACTGAAAGGTGAAGAATTGGGATCCGCACTGGGCTGGCGAGGGGTTAATCCGGTGGATGGCTGAGTCTGCGAGAAGCTAGGGGCAGTGTTTGCTGGTGCAGGCGTTGGTGCAGGGGCAGGCTTTGCCCCCGTCATCTGCTGGTATTCCTGACGGAATCCGCCCACCCCACTAGACTGGCCCGCAGGTATGGTTGAGCTGGGCGCTTGCTGTTGCTCAGCGTATTGACGACGGGCTTTGTGGGGCATAGGGCCCGTTGTTCCCGGTGGCGGAGGTCCCGAAAATGTAGTTGCAGCAGGCGGCACTCCAGTCATCGGGCGCGACCCAGACATGCCACCAGAAAGTCCGGTCGGAGGACCAGGTTGCGACGGTGGTGACATTGGTGATCCCATGCTCATGCTCGCCATCCCTTGCGCAATTCCTGACGTACCCATTGGTTGCAGTCCGCCACTAACTCCAGTGGCCTGTGGTGCACTGCCATTCATCGGTGGTGGAGCTCCTACAGGCCGAAGTGGAGGCGCTCCGCCCGGAACTGCCTGCTGAGGTCTAGGTGCTGTCTGTGCTGCTGGTGCCCCGGCTGTCCCTGGGGCTGGCATAGCACCCGGAGGTTTACTACCCGGTTGACCATAGCTGCCTATCGGAGGGCCGCGGGGTGGCTGTGGCTGCGATGGGTGAGGTGCAGCACCCGGTGCTGGTGCCATGCCTGGTGCTGCTCCAGTCATGGGCTGAGGGTTAGCCGGGTAAACAGGACGATTACTACCTGGTGGGGCTCCCATGGGCCTAGGGCTTCCCCCGGCTTGTTGACCCGGATATCCACCCATGGGTCGAGGGCCACCCGCTCCTGGTGCTCCTGGTGTTCCCGGCACTCCCATTGGCTTCGGAGGGATCATTCCTCCAGGTCCTGGTGGTCGAGGGTAAGGATTTGGTCCCCCATTTCCATTAGCTGCCGGCTGAGGGGACGCACCTTGCGTCGGACGCGGAGGATAGCCTTGGCCCTGCGCCTGCGGTCCACCCGAATTGCTATACATGAGTGATTGCTTTTTTGGGGATCCTTATCCCGATTCTAATCATACACTGGCTCCAGATCTGCTTCCATGCAGTCTATAAGTCAGCTGCCATGGCTACATGCACATATATACTGTAATCTGATCGCCCTATCAGTTTGTTTTGTGGTCGTGTCCACAGGTGTTACAAAATGGGTCTGGGCCATTGTAGTTCGAATTCCTTCGCATTCCTAAATACGTTCTTGTTGATGCCTAATTGTTTATTTTCTTCACTGTCTAAGTCATTACACGCCATCACTTATTATGGGATGTCATGAGAGCTAGGAAACAATGACTTGCCGCTGAACGAACAGTTTGTACGACAATCGTCAAGCTGTACACACTGATACGTGTAGCTGTTGCATGGACAAGTCCGTTTCAGGCATAGCGCGTAGTAGGAGATGTGAGGCGAGAAGAAGACTGATGCCGAGCGAGCAGCTGCTGGGTGGTACACATCATTCGTGGCACCGAATGGCCGGTGGTCTCAATAAGCCTGGCAGGAAAGCCAAAACAAAAAGAGAGAATCAAAGGAAAAAGGGACAACTCCCCACTCTGCTGGGCAACACCTCCCTCCTTCCAGGCCTAACAGGGAATACAGTATATTCACTATAAACCTTCAGGCACGGGAAGGCTCGGGGATATTAATATCCGGAATATTTTCAAAAGTGGTGGACCTATTTTGGTACATTCAGTGCGGCAAAGACAGTGGTAGATATTGTATGGTACTTGTATTGTACACGTCGATGGACGGTGGTTTTCAAGACTTTTTCATTCGGGTTCCTTCGCCTTGGATTTTACACTGCGGATGCGGTGCAATGATTCGAGACTGGCCTTAGTGGCAGCGAGCGCCGGTAGTGATCCGTTTGCCGACCGCAGGGCGACATTCTCAAAACTATTCCGCGGACTGAGCGTGCCAGCCTGAAGGAAGAGCTTCTCGATGGCCATGGCATCTTCGGGGCCATCCTCTGGGGGTGTCTTACGACGACCAGCATTCTTGGTACTGAGTACGTCCTCCGCGGATGTTGTGCCCGAAGGACTGTCAGTCCTTGGCTTGGGACGGCGCTTGCTACCTGGCCTGAAGCTTCCCCCGAAAGATTCCTTTCGACTAAGGCTCTCAGAAGCCTGGTTGCGCATGTTTTCTATAGTGTCGTCTAGGTCAGCCTCCAACCGCAACTGTTGCAATGCGTGTTGGGAGATGCGTTGACGACCCAGTGAGCCGATGCCACCATGATTTTTCAGTACATTTGATGAGTATGAGGGGCCCCGCTGGCTCTTGCGACGTGCGCGCTCCTCTTCCTGATTCTCCAGCAATTCATCTATGTCAATGTCCTCATGCCGCAGCGGTTGCGATATCAAGCTACCGTTAGAGCCAAGTGAGTTTCCGCTAAGGCGTTTGGATTCGAGTTCTTTTTCATCGTGCCACAAACTTGCATTACTGTTGGCCATGGACCGTAAGCGACCTTCAGTAGAGTCTCCTCGCATGTCAGTTACGCTGAACAGGGTAGCCTTCGACTGCATGCTGGACTTACTCTTACCAAATCCGCGGCTGGAATCCGAAGATGATTTGGTCAATCCAGATAAATCAGAGCATGACTTACGCAGCCCAGAGGATGCTGAGGAGGAGGTTTGTATCAAAGTCGTATCCCCACCGTCTGAAATGTCGCGGTGCAGCGTGGGTTCAGAACGATTCAGACTAGAATTAGATCTTACGCTAGCGCTCGAACTGCGGCGAAGTCCCTTGGTGGACACGCGGCCCGCAATGCGAGGACGACCCGTTCTAGGGACACTGTTGACTCCTTCTTGGCTCGATCCACTGATTTCGGATTTACTATTGGAGAACCCTTCACTGTAACTGTTGTCCGACTTTGGCACCGACACGGAGCTGCCGAACAGTGATCTCTCAGCCGCACGATCCATGGCGCGAATGTCTACTCCTACGTTCTCGCTGAACATTGCAATTGACAGGCTTGCCTCTGCGCCTTTGAGTACATCAGTTGATAAAGGCTTTTCACGCTTCATGAACGGCAGATACGTCTCAAGTTTGCTCTTCTTGCCCTTGGCCTTTTCACGCTCCTCATTGCCCTTACGATCTAAGTAGTTCATGACATTTGACCGAATAGCTGTGGTCTGATTCTCTTCCCGATTGAGGAAAATGCTAAAACTAACATTTCGGTCGAGGTTCATTACATCAATGAACAATTTTGTTGTGGAGACAAGGAATACAAAACCAAGAATAGCCGTAGTCACAGCAGTGGTTGTGTACACGTCGATGTCTGAAGCACTCAGTAGGACAGTTTCGACGATCAGGATGATGGCCTCCGGAGGACACGGAATCGGCTTTCGATAGATCAGCTGCGCTGCCATGATATGATTTGTCCAGCTGGTTACCACCAAACTAACAGCAATGGCGAACAAAACCTGCGGTGGTTCAATGAAGATCTGCTGCAAGGTACCGAAGAGTATGGTACTTACTAGAGGAATGAAGAGCAGAATCTTTGCGGTCCACTTCAACGGTGCCCGGATCGTTTTGTAGATATCACTCAAGGCATAATACACTACCATCACGACCAAGAGGCCGATAAATCCCGTGTAAATCCAGGCCATGTAGCGTTTATCAATCCATATGTCCCCGCCAGTGATCACGGAGACCAGAAGGAAAAAGCACACATGAACGTAGTTACCATAGTGAACCACATACGGTACACGCATGCAACCGGTGGCGTAGTATGCGATGAATGTCAGCTGAAAACTACTAGCAGTGATCAATACCACTGAATAAATGGGGGCAGCAATCACTGGTGGGGCTATCATACCACTGATGATACCGGCAACGCACAGATTAAAGGCGTCGAAAATGTGATCAAAGTAATGGCGCGCTGGCGATTGTGTCTTGGTATTGCGCGCATGTTCACCATCTACAACATCCAGGATCCAGGTGATGCAAATGGTAAACATCCACAGCCCATAGATCCATTGATGTGGCACGCAACGAGGAGTCTCGTACAGTGGTAGAGTGGAAGGGCACTCTTCGAATATCAGCAAACACAATGTGAGAATATGCAAGATCATGCCAGGCAACGTGAAGAAATTAGGACTGATCCAGACAGGAACTTTTGTAGTGGCCTTGCGAATTTTCTTCTCTAACCATTTTACGAAGGGATCCACATGCTTCCGCTTGTATGTCTGACTGCGATCCAACTGTACGGCTGTGGGTTTGTTGGTAATGTCCTGCACCTCTTGTTCTGCTTCCGCGTGTGAAATGATAATAGTCGGTGCAGCAGGCTGCCCCTTTTGCAACAAGGCACTCTTTTTCTTTTCTTGAACTAACGTCTCCGTGATGGAGTGCTTATGTGACCCACGCGTTTTCGTTTTCTCCGTGGTTTCGCTAAGGGAAGCCCTGTGGATAAAAGAATGGTTTGCTACTGGCTTAGGGTATCGTCCGGCACTTTTTGGAATCTTTCCTCCAGGCTTTTCGTTTGCAACTGCAGCCCGCTGCCTTTGCTCTTCACGCTCCACATCGTCTATGATATCCTTTTCATCCCGGTTCTCATCTTCAGAATATCTATGCATCATACTTTGTTTCCATTGGCCTTGCTCGTGACTTCTCTCGGGCTTCGGCAAGGATTCAGTTGACCGCATCGCGTACTCAAAAATGTTAGCTGGCCGGGCTTCGTCACAATTCAGGGAACCTTGTCGCTTTGGACTACTAATTCCCATACTGTACACTACTAATTTATACCAACATACGGCTTTGAGTACACGAATCTATTCCATGCGTTAGTCTCAAGTGTGTCTCGTTGTTGTCGCCATGCAAGCATTACATGCCTACCTATGAATTTCTTGCAGACCAACAAGAGATCATAATTGACGTAAAGGAATATCCATTTATAACTGCAAAACATGTTATCAGACTCTATCAATGGACCTTGCATATGTGCATGACGCACCATAAGACTCTCGAATGCGCTCTACACACCGGGAAGTATTCGATCAGGTCGCGGACAAGGACCGCCCATCCTACTACAACCACCAAGAACCGGACGCCAGGTAACTCTTCCAGAAGACTAGCTAAAGAGACTGAAACGCCACACTGTACACAGCAAAGGCCCTTCACAACAACGACAAACTACTCTTTCTGGAATGACCATGGGACCTTCAAGCTTTGCCGGTGGCAACATCGTCCCAAATTACGCGCTCTGTGCCCCTACGCCTGTGACCCTTTGAGACTCCCATTTCATCCAGCGACCCGCCCCCGCGACGGGGCCCGTAGGTACGCGGGGCCGGGTTGGGGGGGGGGGGGAGGTGGGGAATTGAGACGAAACACTTGCACACCCCGCCCCCCTGTCACCTGTCGGTATTGCGCGCAGTGGCAGCACCGCCGGTCATTGCCCTACGCAGAAGTCGCCGGTCAGTGCGCACCCGACCCCCACCCTGCGGGTGCCGGGACCTGCCCAAACCCCCCCCCTCTCCCTTTTCGAACCTCTAAACCAACCACCCCAGGCACGCGATTGCTTGCGGTACACAAACCACCTCTTTCCCCTCCAACACGCTCTGCTCGCCTGGAGGTTTTTTTTTGCCTGTCTTCTTCCCGTCCCTCTGTAGCCTTCTTCTAAAAACGAAAAAAAAAATGGCTCCCCCTTTTCCTTCGTCTGCCGTTTTTAACGGGAAGGAATTACGTAAACCGACCGTTTCGAGTTTTTTTAACCGTCGGCATTTCCCCCCCCTTCCCTTCCCAGTCTCTTCGCGGGCGCCGGGCCGAAGATAACCACGAAAGCGCTTTCGAAGGGAATTCACAAGGCGGATGGGTGGAAGAAGGACACGGAGTGCTCCTCCTCACACTCCCCATAGCCACACAATGCCAAAAAAAAACACCGATCCCCCGGGGGGGGTTTCATTCACAATTTTTTTTTTGGGTCAGAGCGCGGAAGGTGGGCCGGACACAGTCTGCCGGACCACAGGCCCCACCGCACCGCCCACCGCCGTAGGGACCCGGCGTGATGAGGAGAGAACTAAAGGTGGAGGGAGAGGGAGGGGGGGGGAGAGAGGGTATTGGGACCTTAATATAAGAGTTTGCTACAGATGGGTACGCGAGGTGTGTGTCTCTTGATCAAGTATATTTGGGCACGACACGGGAAATTGACAAAAGGGGGGGGGGGGAGAGAAGAGCAGAACAGGGAGAGAAATTAAAGGGGTGTGTGTATAGTAGTAGTAGTGCGGACCCGCACGCCCCGGTTACAGGAACTAAACAGCGTGACAAAGATTATCTCTCGCAGTTAGCTTTCCTTGCTTCATTCATCTTTGTCTATTTTCTATGTGTCCTTGTGACCCTGACCTACCTCCGCTAGGTGCTCAGGGTATCCAGGACTGGCGAAGGGTAACATTCGCCGTCACCGCTTGCTCTCTGCAGTATTGCCATACTTAGTTTCGACTGGAACTTGAAGGAAGAAAAGGGCGTAGGAATTGGGGATGAACGCGAGGCCTTTTTGTGACTCCGGGAAATTTTCAAGCACCACGACCTGAACAGGTCCAAAAGCCAGTGTATGATCCCTATTGATGACCATACGATTGTTACCCGTGTCGGTATCGGTACCATCATTGTGACTTGTCACTGTTAAGTCGCAACGGAAGGACGCCATCATGCTTCCTGGAATGCGGTCCACGCATGCCCTTGCCAATGGCAAGCGTCCCCTAGAAAAGTACGGCAGTGCTTTCGACGTGATCACTCATAACATGTTTGAGACGTTCCGAGGCACACTGATCTGTACCCTTGTTACATTTGCGTTCTTCCCTTTGTACAAATCGGTGGGAGACAACTTGTGGGTTCCTGATGAGGCTGAGCGCGACCGCTATGTGTACATGTTCTGGATCAAGTTGGTTCATTTTGTCATATATTTCGGCGTCAACGGTTTCTTCATGATGTGCGACTTTATGGGATGGTTGTACGAGTACAAGTTGCCTCGCAAAGAGAGCCAGAAGCCTGCACAAAAACTGGTCTTGCAGAGTCTCGTCACAAACACAATCAACCAGATTGTGGTTGAGCCCCTCCTGTTGTACTATCTGTATCCTTACATGCATAATCGTGGCATGCCGGCGTACAATGACCCCCTGCCGGACTTCTTCATGACCTGGGGTCACTTCGCTGGTGCCCTGCAGTTCAACGACTTCTTCTTCTACACCACGCATCGTCTCATGCATGAGATCAACTTCCTGTACAAGCACGTCCACAAGATACACCACCAGTACATTGGTACCATCGGATTCGCTGCTGAGCACAATCACATCCTCGAGAATGTGTTTGCAGCGCAGTTTCCCACTCTTGGTTACTGTATCCTTTTCTGCGTGCATCCCCTGATCTTTCAAATGTGGCTGACCTGGCGCCTAGAGGAGACGTACGAGTCTCACTCCGGTTACTGCTTCCTGAACACGACTCTAGGCGACATGGGTCTGTTGCACGGCTTCAAAGCTGCTTTCCACGACTACCACCACACCCGTAACAAAGGTAATTTCGGTGGCCCACAGTATGATGAGCTCTTTGGCACTCAGGACTGGTGGTTGACTCAGGGTGGTGTGCAGGGCCAGTGGGATCTGAAAAGGCGCCTCCACGACCAAGTCATGACGACAGAGAAATCGAAGGCTAAAGCTCAGTAGGCTTCTGATTGCCACAGTCAGTACACCTAGAATCGCAAAGACATTCCCTGTGATCCATAAATTTGACCATAACGATTAGTGCAACATAGATCCACAGCAAGTGAGACGTTTCGGGAGAAATATTTCTGCCAGCTAAGTTCTTTTTTCCGTGGCCTTTGCAATGGAGACGTTTGTGTAATCTGGAGTACATTCTTTATTCTAATTCCACCACGCCCGGCCGACTGTCCGATCTTTAGCACAACGTACACTGGGCCGGTTCGGTCATCGGCACGGACCATGTATGTAGCTTCCTCGGCCTATATTGGCGACCGGAAGGCTTTCCATTGAGAACCGGATGTTCCTCCTCCTGAGAATCGTAGAACCCACTCTTGGAACCCACTCTCAATGAATCATACTGTGTCGGAACAAAAAGTGTTCGCGGACTTGCCTGCTAAACGCAAGACACTTACTGAGCTCCAGCGGGGTAACCTTCGAATACCTTGCTCTGCTCACCAACAGGCACATCGGGACAAGTTTTGTTGTGTCCGAAAGTGATCGAATCACAGCTAGAAACGGTAGTGGTGACGACGCCCTCTTTCATAATGGGGTAGCTGACTGCAGTATAATCCCCCTGGCCCCAACGGTTTATATGGTTGAAGGGGCTTGGAACGGCGGCATAGTTCCAACCTATGGCACCGCACACGCCATTCTGCTTGACAAGGTCGAAAACCAATTGGACACTGCCTTCGTCGCCGTCGGCACCGTTGGTGGTAACAGTCAGGGCCACCTGTTCTCCGTCACATTCGGCGGTCGAATTCAGATAGATGGGCTCGGCATAAGTAATGTTGCCGTCTTGGCCGACGGGGTAGGTCCACTCGTAGACATCTTCCAGGAAGAAGCTCTTCTGTTCCGTGGTCGGGTTTGTTAGGGTGATGATACCCCCTTCCAAGTCTTCGCCGACGGCGTTGACAAACTTAATTACAGAAGCAACGGTCGCAGGTGCCATTGTGAATTATACAGTATTGCAAAAACCTCAGAAAGATTTAGTTGAGGAAACTATAGGCGATCGCTAATCTGCCAATACGCTGTTCATTAAGTACCTTGAACAGTTACTTTTCTGGAAGACAAAGCCAGTGCACTATGTGAGAAACATGTCCCTGAGAAATGCGTGCGGACACGAGGACGGCAGTATACACAGGCTGCACACGTCGAAAGCGTTCTTGGTGCCCTTTCCCCCTTCCCCCCTCTTCCCCCCCCCCCCGGGGGGGAGGGGAGAGGGGCCCCACGCATAGATTGCCAAACGTTAGCTACTTCCCCGGAAGCTTCGGTCGGTTGCTATTGAAATTCTCGTAGAAGCGCTTTTCGGACAGCTCAAAATCGTGGATCCTACTAGCCACACTTGACTCATTACGTTACACACACGTCTGTCCACCGCGGAGTGGGTCCCAGATCAAGTTCCTGGTCCCGTGATGTCTTCGACTTTGGGGTGGTAGCTATCCAGGTCCACTCCCTTAACTGCGCAGCGCGAGGGTAGTGACCCAACCCCAAAATCCTCAGCTCGTTTACTATTCCTAGTTCCCCTTGCCGCAGCAAAGGAGGTTCCCTTCACTGATGTGAATCACAAGTGGGTCTCATCGCTTCCTGCATGTGCCTCTAAAGCGTGTGCGCAGCATGTCATGTGCAACTCCCCAACATCCGCAGCGAGTACCTGTCACACGGTCTCTCAGTTTACGATGCTCGCCTTCGAGAGTATACCTTGAGGCACGGATGGACAGCACAACAGCCGGCCTGGTTCCTTCGGGATATCGACGCGCGCTGGCCTTTTTTGGAGATCGCTTCCTGCGCAACATATGTTCACTATGAGTTTTCGCCAGAAGTGAAAAAATAGCCACTTCTCGCTCTCCCTCTCCCCTAACCCTCCGCGGGTCCCCCCACAACACACCGCCCCCCCCCCCCCCCCGGGGGACACCCCCCCCCCTTCCCAAAGTACTGAAGTGCCCTCTACCTGCCCACATCGCCTCATAGACACCCCCCCCCCGGGGGGGGCCCTCCGGCCGGCCTCCCCCCCCCACCCCCCCGGGCCCCCCCCCACACCCCCCCCCCCCCCCCCCCCCTCCGGGGGGGCACCACTGAAGACAATGGTCCACTCGCGCGCGTTGGGGGAGGGGGCACCTTCCGGTCGCTGCCCCGTACACCACCGGTTCCCCTTCGCTTCCCCTCCGGTGGTTCCTGGCTACAATAACCAGTACTCAAAGTACTGGCGCTCCCGCCCAATTGCTTGCTCGCCCTTGCAATTCTTTGTTGGTTTGGACGCAGCGTGTTTTACAGGAATGTTGGTAGCTGTTTTTCTTCTTTTTCCTTCATCTTCATCATTCTCGTTTACAATAACAAAATTTTCACGTTTTTTTTTCCTTTCTTTATTCCCCTTATACCTATTTATTCCGTTTATCACCGGGCCATTCTGTCTCGACGTTGTCTCACTGTTCCCAGGGGAGGCCTGCGACAAAAACGGTGGAGTGATGATTGTATAATATAGCAGGCGTATGCAAAATTTCCATCACTCTTCCCACCTTAAGGTGTGCGCTCTCTCCTTCCCCCATGTGTTTTTTTTTCTAATCTCGTTTCTACATAGCTCACCACCCGGCAGGGGGGGGGGCCAGGGGAAGGGGGAAAGCGCGTTCAAAGCAAACATCCAAAACCAAAACATTTTTCATTATTTGGGCCAATTCCTTTTATAACACTAAGCAAAATATCGACATCACCGCTCAGGTGCGGGGAAGCTCCAAGAATTTGGTGGTGGAGAGGAAAAGGGGGGGGGGAGATTTTTTAACGTTTGGTAGTGTATTTTTACCCTTTCTAATTCGGTCCCGGGTTGTCCGACCGTGCCGGCTCTGCCTTCACCGTGGATGCTAAACAACTTCAAATCCGTCCACTCACGGTTTTGGGAAGGTGGGGAAGTGACGTAAAAACCCCCTGGTTTCCTTGGGGGATTAGAAGTGGAAGAGTGACCGAGGATGGACGGAGAAGTACCCCAGTAATGTCCGTGTGCACAACGTAGCCGCCATATCTTTTTTAAGGTTTCCGGGTGTTGGTGAGGAAACCAGAGAGCGAGAGAGAGAGAGAGAGAGAGAGAGAGAGAGAGCGGGGAATCAGAAGGGGCCGTGGGTGAATTACATACTGGGGATCCGGAGAAATTTGAAAGTGTGGAGTATTTTTTTGGTGACGGATGAATTGGTAGGTAGGGTTGAGTTGGTTTCGGTATAGAAAAAGTACGGGGTCTGGAAGGCCCGGACAGTGCGCGCTTTCGGTGAATCCGCTTCCGGCATTCGCAGCCTCAGGAGGGCATCGACCCAGTGTGAGGTGATGCATCCTGATTCGCTTTAATATGAAGTTATAGACATCTATTTCCCCGGCCGTAAGGATGTCACGATAGGGATTGGGCACATATGATGGCAAGATGATGATTGGACGCCAGCTCAGCTCCTGCAAGTGGCAAAGTAGTGCCATTGCTGACTTCCACGGGGTCCGGTGCTTCCGGACCACCACGGTGGTTTCCCGAACGTACGCCCGACTCTTGTCGGCGCAGTAGCCGCAAGGTTGCCACTTTCCCCAAGGCCCGCCTCTGCTGGGCCTGGTCAAGCACCATCCGTATACTATGTACGGAACACCGCCGAGTTGGACACCTGCGGGAATCTTCATGTTCGTTGGATGGCCGAGGAAATCCTTCGAATGTGGAATGGATGCGCACTGGGACTAATTCGAGATCAGAGATTGTTCTTGTATTTTCCTAGGGCACAAGATGGGAGGATCCATCTATGTGGGTAGAAGTCCCATCTCTGAAGTTTCTTCGGTTTGTTCAGTTCGGACGGCGGACCGGATACCATCGTACTCCAACCGAATGACCTCTTTTTGACGTGTACCAACGCACATGGGGGGTTGGGTTTGGGGGGGTCGAGATCACCGAGAGATCTCTTTTAGCCGTGGGGAGGGTCCCCTCTCTCTCTGTCTCTCTGTCTCTCTCTTCCAGGGTCGGTCGGCGGCAACCCATGCAGTGCCTTAGGCCCAAAACCCCGCGCACGAAAGGGGTGGGTTGGTGGAACACGGTCCCCCCCCCTACCCCCCTTTTCTTTTTTTTCTATGGTGCCGCAATAATATGTTTATTCCGTATATACATATGTCGAGTATCGGATCTCTTGGTCAGTGGAAAGGCGAGAAAACCCCTCGTTTGATCGGATTGCGCAGCGCATGCTGAGAGTGGAGCGGGGTGTGGAACCTCCGCGACACAAAAAAAAATAGAGTTGGTGCAAAGCACACATACCTCCTCCATCCTTGAACAGATTTTGTGGTTGTGGTACAGTACCAAACTTAATCCACACAGACAGACCGGAAAAATGCTAAAGGAAAAAGTTACGGTTACTGGTCAAAGACTCACTCCGCTGGACGACACTCGGTACTGCGGAGGATGGCGAGGGGAGGGTCCATCTTTCTGCGTACTTTCCCTTAGCTAAAACCCTCGAACTCCCCCCTTTCCGGGAGAGGGGGAGAGGGAGGGGGGCACAGAGAGGAGACGCGGGGGGCGGCAGAGGACTCTCACTCTACCTTCACCACCCCCCCCCCTTTCCCCATACACTTTATAACGAGGGGCGTATCAAAAGGCGTAGGCGCCATTCATTATTCAGACAGTTCCCCAAAGGGAAAAAAAAAGGAAGGAAACAAAGGTCCAAACCAAAGCCCCCCAACCAACCGAAAGAAAGTAAAGGCGAAGGTAACACGATAAAAAGGAAAGGACAGCGGGCCAACAAAAAAGAACTGGGGGACACTAAACGCGCGGGACAGGCACCCACGAAGACGGGGGACACAAAACACCCACCCTTCCCTTCCGCTACCAGCGCCGGAAGCAATGACAGGCGATGACAGGAGAGTTGGTGAAAGAATTGTTCGGTGAAGGCAACGGGTGCCAATGCGGACTTCAATGAAGGAAACCTGTCACTCTTGTGGCAAAGCCTGGAGTCAAAGAAACACTAAAAAAATAGAGACAGAGAGACTTGGACCGGAAGGCGGCGGGGGTCCGGGTAACGGCCACGTTGGTGCCGGGTGGTAAACGAACGTGAACAAATGGTGACTGGCTCAGGCTGTTGCGACCCCTCCCCGCTGGGGGAATTGCGCGCTCCCAGCAAGAAAACGGAGAAATATCCACAATGGGACCCGATCGTGACAAAGGCAGCGAGCGCGTACCCTGGTCATGAGTTTCTCGCGTTCAAACCCTGCACTGCCATGGCAAGATTTGTTGGTAGCAGAGTGTGGAACGAATGGTTATTACCGGAAGGCGGTGTCAATCACCTGTCATGTTTCACCTGCGTCCAAATCTTGCCCTGCCATCCCGAGATTTGTAAATAGCGGAGATACCGGGAGCATCTTTTAAGATGCAGATAGCGTGCGGCATCGTTTGCGGTGATGGACAACCACTCTGGGCTATCCCGTGTGGATGTGTAGGACATGGCGCTTTGGCATGGTCCAAGCTTGCAGTGCTCGGTACCACTGCGGGGGAACTCTCTCAGCTTTCCCAACGTCCACTTGGCCACACGCCTCGTCACAAAAGAGGGGGAAATTTAGGTAAGGGACGGGTTGTCTTCTCCTTATTTTGTTTTCCTTTGCTTTGGTTGCGCCGCTGTGCTAGTGCATACGAGCCGCCCAGAGAATTTGTATTTTTTTTTAAAAAAAAAGGGAAAGAAATGAATTACACAACAAAAAAAGTAAATACTTGCATTGCGGCTTAAGCTCCCTAACCCTCTTTCTTTCTTCGGGCTTCTCTTTTTTCTTCCTTTGTTTCTTTTGTATTCTTCGGGTAGAGGGCGAGCAAGGGTGTGACCAACCCTTTTCCTCAGATCTCCCCCCACCCCCCCCCGGGGAAAATGACAATGCTCATTTAAATGCTATAGCTCAAGATCGCCCAAGATGTGATCATGAGAGCGGAGCGGGTGAGATAAGAAGCCTACCTACCCCGCGACCATCCGCCCCGGAGAAGGAAGGAAGGGGAGGGGACAGAGGAGTACGAAAACTTCTCTCTCTCGCTACCGCCCTCCCCAAAACTTTTTGGTGAGAGAGCATGTCCGGTCTGGAGACTCGGCAACTCTCTCTCTCTCTCTCTCTCTCTCTCGCTCTCGCTCTCGCTCTCGCTCTCGCTCTCGCGCTCACTCTATCTCTCTCTTTCTCTCCGCGGCGTGGTGTACCCGCTCGCATACAACAAGGCACACCCCATAGCTTCCCCTTTGCTTTAATTTAGTATTCTCCCGGCTTTTTGTGCTCGTACCGGTTTTGGGGGGGGGGGGAGCACGCACGCACCGTTGGGAAGGTTTTCTTTTCCTTTCTTACGGACTTCTCTCTCTATCTCTCTATTGCTCGTCCTCTTGCTATCCACCATCAACTGCTGCTCTCCACTTGGTTCTGGATTGCTGTGGGCCACCTTTGTTGTCGTTGTCGTTTGTGGATCAGTCGCGGGGATAGTCCCACCCTCCCCCTCGTACTGCCGTGCGATGTCATGATTCCCAAACAAGTCATGTATCTACTGTATGAGGCCTGACGAGATGGATGGGGGAGGGAGGCGTGCAAGTAACGCAAGTACACCGCAATAAAAATGATTGGGATGAGAGGACAACACGGAAAATCATGCCGAGGACAAAAGGTTGGACTGGCGGTGGGAGATTTTAATCTCCTCCAAGTTTCTCCCTTGGAAGTATCTACTACACTTGAGGTACGTGTACCGCTGAAGAACAAACACAAATGAAAAAAGGGAGGAGAAATGAACGAAAGCACAAGCGACACAGCGAGAGAGAGAGAGACTGGGAGAGACGGAGAGAAACGATGAAGAAAAAATTACACTTTTGTGTTTTTGCTTTTTTTTTTCTTCAGGCCTTCCCCGCCTTTGTTTGGCCCGCACCCGTCAAACATCTGTCAAAGGAGGGCGACGGGTTGGGAGGTGGATGGAGCGTCGAAATCGGGCCCGCTTGGGTATCCTTGACGGCCCAGATCTGTTTGGGGTGTATATCTCCCTTTGGACAGCAATTATACAGAAGCTGATAAGTAGATATAAAATATACTATAGTTTTTGGCTCTTACTGTTGGTGGACAGGGGTATCTCCATCACTGTTTTCATTCCACCATCCGTCGGAGTGGTTATCTTGGGGGAGGGTCCAATGTGTAGACTGTCCCATAGCCAACATGCGACAGTGCAATTAAAGTACGCAGGGGTGGGCCCTCACCAGAATATTCGTGGTCCTATAGTAAATGTACGCGCTGTGGGACGGGGGGGTTGGCGGAGGGGCCAGGGAGGGGCCTGCCGTGTCAAGGAGTGAAAATGGGGTGTGAAGATGGAGAAAGTTGGGGGAGAGACTGGGGAAAAGTTAACGACTTGGTGGACACACGCAAGCTTGTAACTGGTCCCAATCTATGAGGATGCACAAACAGGAAGAATCACCAGTGCCTCTCAAGGTGATCGACTGCGCAGTTCCCTTTTACGCGCCGAAGGTCCGCAACAAGAGTGTTGCTGTTGTACAAACCTGCGCGACTGCATTTCGTTTCCGCGATGTACCACCCGAGGCCATCGGACATGGTGTGACAAGCTACTACAGGCGCTACACCCACACTCTCTTAGCAGAGAATCGAGGGGCCATTAGAACCAACACATTCGCGGTACAGACGTAGAAACGATTTCATCAGTCAGCGGACCTGAGGGCCGGAGAACAGAGATTGAGAAGGCAAAGAGACAGAGGGACTCGGAGAGTTACCGCGACGAAGAACGGAGAGGTAAGAATGAACCACATAGACAAGCACCAACACGACAGTGTACCTCGGTAGAGGGCGAATTCATACGAGATTGAATCTTAAGTCAGACAGTGGGTTGTCACGAGCAGATGTAAGCAGGAGGCAGTTCAACTGACGAAATGAGCAATTCAACAGCTGCACTTGGTGTCTGGCTCTGGGCGATGCGCCTGGGGGCCTACATCAATGTCGATGTGCGCTACTCATTCCATCCGGTGGCAGAGCTGGCGTGTGGTGATGGAAGGAGCAGATCTTCCACGGCCTCATCCACGTCCTTTTCCTCGCGAAGTTCGGCGAAGAGAAGAGGCAGCCGTGGAACAGAAGTCAAGATGAACATGATACAGACAGATGAGCTGGGTTTCCGTCCTGTGTTGACAACTGCGACTGACATTCCAGCGGGAACAATCCTTTTGCGAATACCCCAACATCTTTGCATTACAAAGTACTTCTCGCCATCGATGCACTCCGAAATGGCGGCAGCACTTGCAGGAGGCAACATGCCTGCCCACCTACAGACAGTCATCTTGTTGATGATGGAGTATACCGCGCGGGACGCCAGTCCACTGAAGCCGTGGCTCGATGAGATGCCCGATACCTTCCACAATCCCATGTGCTGGACCGAGAAAGAAAGAAAGGAACTCGTGGGAACGACCTGTGAAGACGATGATGAGGTCAAGAATCTGGAAGAAACCTTCGAGTCACAGATCTATCCCCAGCTCCTGGCTGCAGGCATCGAGAAATACCTGTGCAACATCAGCGAGTTCAAGAAGTTTTCAGCATTCGTGCACCATAATGCCTTCCATTTCCCGACCTTCGACTCCACTGTGCCTTACATGATCCCCATTGCGGACATGATTCAGCGCACCAACGAAGACCCGAACGTGTACTTGGAGCTGAGAGACACTGAAGTCGTTGTCAGTGCCGCCAAGGCCTTACGTGCCAATGAAATACTGAAGCGCAGTGAAGGACCATTTTCAACGGCACAGATGGTGCAGAGATATGGAATGATTGGTGACACTAGCCGCAACGACGTGGCAATCTTGACCAAGGATGATTTGAAGAGCTTTGTAAAGAACAACAAGTCGATCTTTGAAGGCGTTGAGAATGCTGAGAAGCGCTTGGAAGAGATCGAGAAAGCAATTCCGCCAATTTCCCTGGACAGTATTCACATCAGCGAGCATGACTTGGTGCCGGAATCGGTTATGGTGATGGCTCAGCTCTTGGCACTGGAAGACGAGGAGTTTGAAAGGCAGAAACACGACATCAATAGTTTGGGCTCGTGCTTCTACGATGAAGATATGACCCTGCTTCGGGTGTATGGCATCATTGCTGCCATAGCTCAATCCAAGCTGACGAGCTTCCGTGGTTCCATCCGCAACGATAACCACATTATTCAGAACTTCATACAGAGCAAGCAGGCCACTAGCCACGGTCTGCACCGTGCCTTAGCTGCCGGAGTGCGGCTAAGTGAGCGCCGTGTGCTCAAGACGCTGCTGTCGGAGTTGAACAGTTCAATGGCAGATATTACTGAGGGCTTTGGATCAATCAGTGGCGAGCCTGACGACTCTGAACTCAGTGGCCTCAACATGGCCAGCATCTCCGGCAAGATTGTCAAGAAGACTACAAAGGGTAAGGAGAAAGATTCTCACGGACGCGATGAGCACAACAGCCAGCGCACTGGCAAGTCATTGTCCAAGGAACGGTCTTTGTCAAAAGAAGGCAGTAGCTCGGGCAGTGACCAGGAGGCGCACACGATACTCTACAGCATGAGTAGTGGTGATGCCCAAATCATTACTGGACAGAAGCGTCGTCGTACAGTGGACCAGGGATCTTCGTCTTCGTCCTCATCTCTGCGGGAAGCCAGGCATCTTTCTATCGGCAGCGATCTTGACTAGTGATGGCTCTCGGATATCAATGTACACAGTCATAGGATATGCGGCTCAGATCATACACATTCTGGCCTTGTTCCAAAATTTAGAGCACATGCATTACATATCAATATTTAGAGTCTCTAAAGACAAACTTTCGTTTGCTTGCACCTGGTTGAACATACTTGTCATTCCCGCGAAAGCAGCAGTGGACCCGGACTCGAAAGAGAATCCCTGACACCCCCCCCCCTTCCCAAAGTACTGAAGTGCCCTCTACCTGCCCACATCGCCTCATAGACACCCCACCCCCGGGGGGGGCCCTCCGGCCGGCCTCCCCCCCCCAAATCTCCAAGGAACCGCCAGCGGGCCCAGTCGCAATCAATTTGCTTCGTCACAGTAAATAGATTTTGATTAAAACACAGAGAGCCCAAGCAAACACCCCCCCCCCCTTTTTCTCCCGGTATTTCTAGGCCCAAAATACGTTGGGTGGCACTGGCTATGAAAACCCCCCCCCCCGGGGGTCGCGCCTCCGAAGGGGCCCAAAAAAAACAAGCCGGGGCGCGAAATGGGCGCGCTGCGAAGTTCTCTTTATGCGGGAGAGAACGGCGAAGGCTGGCTCTTTGGAGTCCCCCCCCCAACCACCTGGGAGGGGGGGGTGGGCCGGGAGAAGGCCAGACGAAAAGGTGAGGGAGAGCAAAGAGCGGGGGGAAGAGTGTGGACCCCTCTGCTGGGAGGGGAACGGGAGGCGGTGTGTTGTCAAGGGAGGCGGCGGAAGGGCCCCTGTCGGCACTTGGGTACCGCAAGCAAAAGGCCCGCCACCCCAACGAAGTGGAAGGGTTCGGGCGGGTGGTGATGGTCGTCGTCCGTTGGGATAGCCAGCCATTGTTTGCTTCACAGGGAGGTCACCCAAGTGTTTTTTTTTTGGGCATGTTTCAAACAAAACGGAACTGCGACCAGTGGGTAGGAAACGTTGCCAGTTTTTGTTGGCTCCTTTGTTTCAGGTTTTTTCTTTGTTGGGTTTCTCCACAGGGTGGTAGCCATTCGGTTTAGTGAATCCGATAGGGTGGAAGGCGGTATTTCAAGTGGATAATGACCGCCTAAAACCTACCACGACTGTGACAGGATGTTCTAATCCCATTCATTAGAGACGTGACCCAGGGACTAAACGGGGCTCATCGTGTTTTAAAGAAGTATGTGATTTGCTGACTGACAAACCATTGTAACCGAGATAAGCCGAAACGAAGTAGCAACCACCATGGCGCAAGCTCAGCTCCAGGGAGAAACAATTATCCACTACGAACTGAAGCAAGGCTTCTCGGTATGTAGTGAGATTGTGACCCACTATAACTCTGTCTTTGCAGAGGATAGTCTGGCTGTAATGAAGCGCAAAGATGGTCATATGGATGCCAGTCCAAGCCAAGACGGGATGTATGGGTGGGTAACAACAGTTTCGCAGCCTAGGGTGGCCAACGCGAACGTAGACTTTCTGATCTCGGACGCCACTAAGCAGCAATTATCGGCACTACAGACCATTCAGAGTGAGACGACTAGATATTTAGAGTCGTTTGATAGAATTCTCATCGCCCTGGCGGGCCTGAAAAAAGAATACGGCCAAGCTGCAGCACGTTGGGCGCGCACTGACGAGGCGGAAGTAAAGAGGCATCTGGAGGTTACTATGCTGCGCTTTGGCAACGGCTACATGGTATATCGTGCAGTGCTGATACGAGCAATTGAGACGTTTCTGGAGGAACAGTTGCTATACCTGTTGGAGCGCTTCGTACAAGCTCCTGAGGGGGATGTAAAGGCGGTCGCGACCCTGATGGGCAGTGCGAGCGCTGTCGGGGAGAGTGCTAGGAAGAACGTCGACCGAATCCTGAAGGCAGCACGCGAGGGTTTCAAAGAATGTGGGCCCACTGCAGAGGGTTTGAAGTCACTTTTTGACGATGAGTCGTCCTTTGTGAGCGAAATTAGTGCGGCAGGACCTCTGCGCTTTACGTCACCGTCGATCGGTGCCAACAGTCTGGCCCAACGGAGGGTAGCCCGCGACGTATCGCATCTGCTCAGCACACTCTCATCCAGCGCCAATGTGGATATCTACAGTCGTGACATTACCCAGAAGCTTGCACCGCATATTAAGGAATGGATCCCGGACGAGTTGCGGACCGTACAGCGTGGACGGGCCGATAGTAAGTCCCTCCTGGTCGGTCAGCCAGTCTGGGAAATCTCACAGCGCTTCAGTGCCCACGGTTTGTCCGAGCTGCAGAAGCAAAACATGATGCTCAGTGACACAGGAATTGCGGATCTGCTAAAGGATATGGATCTGTCTCCGAGCACTTCCACGGGCGAAGTGGTTGGTGCAACACTCTCTACGGGCTCAGTACAGAGGCCGCGTGCAGGTACCGCTTCGGGCCTACAGCCGTCCTTCCTCAGGCATACCACAGGCAGCACCAATGTCACCTCTGTAACGCTCGATGTAGGTGAACAGATTGGTACAGCCAGACCCCGTGCAGCGACAATGACCCAAGGCCAGGACGATGGCAGGGTCATTCAGGCGGTGGCCAGTGAGAGTCTCCTGCAGCCCAACAGTGTCGGAGCGGTGGGTACCGATAGCGGACAGGGCACCTTTCTGTCTGAACCGTCCTTGCACCGCACAGAATCTATGTTTGATCGGCTGCTGGGGGCCAATGGGTTCCACGCTGACCTTCTGCCCATCTTTCAGAAGCCTCCCGGTCCGATCCTGGAAGTCCTCGAAGATCACGCAGGTGGCAGAATGGAGTTTTCAGTGGCCAAGGGAGAGTTGGTGGAACTGCTGGATATAGACACCGAAGATGCAGCAGCGTCGTCTGACTTCTACAGAGTGCGATCACTGCAAGGAGGCGTGACAGGCCTCATTCCACGGGCTAAGGTCAGGCTGCAGAGCGGAGAGGACACCATTGGCGGCATCGGCGACTTCGAACTCGAGACTGAGGCTTGAACCGGCCGGCCCCAGGGCCCCCTCCCCATAGTTACTGGGCACACTTGCGCACCGGCCCAAAATACCAACGGGCAGCCTCTTCCCACTAATTCATCAGCGAACTTATCTATGAAATATATTTTTTGAATCAATAGCCCATTCTTTCACTATGTGCTGCTGCCCCTCACAGCGCATTCGGACGGGTCAATTTCTTTCTTGTGGGGTGAAGTCATAAGCGGCATAGCAAAGGCACCGAGGCGGAAGCCCCCCCGGGGGGGGGGGCCTTCACGGCCCCAAAGCCTCGCCTGCCTCCCTTGCTCTCGTTCGGGGGCCACCGTCCATTGGTCCAATTTTTGTTCGGCACTCTCTCTTGGGAGAGAGGCCTCCGACGACCCCCTCCCCATTTACGTTGGTTACATGTAGCAATTGCACCTACTGCAGTTGTGTAGCCAGTGACCCACGGCTGGGAAAGCGGATACGGGGTTGGCAGCTGGTGTACACACAAACGCGCCTTGTATGAGTCGGTGTGGGAGTCAATGGTGCTGTCGTAAGAGCTGGATATATTGAAAGAGTTTCGTGGACTGCAGTTATGGTTGTTTTGTCTTTCGCAGAGCTGTGTGTGTTGCAGAGTGATCATAGTTTGGGGACATGAAGGGCTATTTCACAGGAACACCTTCCACAAGTTCCGACAGTTGACACGGCACTTTGTGGTATACAAAGCGAGTAAGTGGTATCAAACAGGGCATTCATAGGTAGACGAACTTAATTTAACAATGGCTGCTACTTTCCAGGGATCAGAAACAAAGAAGGAGGACTTCCGGCGATATCTTGAACGCAGCGGAGTCATTGACGCTATGACCAAGGTTCTCGTGAGCCTGTACGAGGAGCCCGAGAAGCCCAACAATGGACTTGAATTTGTCAAAGGTGTGCTGGGTGCACCTCAAGGATTGGACATTGAGAGTCTGCGTTTGGAAAATGAAGAGCTGAAGCAAAAGAACGAGGGCCTGGAAACCAAGGTCGCCTCCCTGGAAGAGGAGCTTGCAAAGCTGAAACAGGAAGCTGCTGCACCCCCCGCAGAAGAGGGAGCATAAACGTGTTGTAAAGAGTAATTTTCAAACCGATGGTGATAAGAGATCTTTCTTGCTTTAAGGTTATGCACCAACAGCAAGCAGGACTGAACTTGTAATTACATGAACATAAATTCATATTTTGAAAGATGAGGCAGTCGCGACGTGAACTACCACACTCTGCAAAAGACTCGAGATGAACTGCGAACGTTGCTCAAGTCTGTGGTTGTGTGCCAGGATGAACGTACTTAAGTATATGTCGTTAGCGTCGGTATGGATTCTATTTGTACATTGCGATTGTTGGTATCCTTCTCTGCGCTAACCCAGTCAACTACCTACTGCGCCATTTTCCGTCCTCACCCAAAGAGATCAGCCAGGTACCCTGACTGCCGGTCATGGTTTTGACAACCGTGTTTTTCCATTTCTCTAAAGTGAAGGAATAGTCCTTCGATAAATATTTGCGCTGCCATGAAGCACATGACATGCCAGATCTGGTGGGAGGCACCAAAGATGTCGAATCTGCCGGGGAACCATGCTTCAGGGATCTGTGTGTGGTAGAGGAAAAATCCACATCCATAGCAAGCAAAATGCATGATAATGACCAAGAAGAGGTAAAGTTCCCTGCTGCGCATGGGCCAGTGCAGAACGAGCCATGTGAGGACCGGCAGCAAGGCACTGCACACAGCCGCAACGTACACTGGAATCCTGACCTTGTCAAACCACGGCGGGTCTATAGTTGTTACCAGGCCCAAGCAAACAAACAGAGTGGTGAAGAGATACCCAAAGAAAACTTGTGCCTTCGGATAACACTCAAAGCCATAGTACGTACCAAAGACAAAGAAGCCACCCATCTGCACCATAATACCCAAGTAGTCACACTTCAACAGCAGGTCAAAACTGGACTCACTGCAGCATTTGAAAGTGTGGTAGATGGCGGATAGTAAGAAGCAGACTGCAGCGGGCACGCAACCCAGTACAAAGTTCCATCTATGCTCGGGTGTAAGGTCCTGAGAACGTGTACCGACTAAATAGTCACCCATTTGTATGATAAAGTACAGCAGAGCCAGGATGTGACTCCAACTATTTACAAACTGATTGTGGAAGTAGCCAAGGGCTCCAATGGCATCCCAGAATCCGTGGTTGTGCAGATATCCAAAGCGCAAATTCTCGTTGTCCCGAAGCCATTCGTGAGCATACTTGTGGGTTGTGATGTGTGGCTGGCCGTGGTCATCGGGATGCCGCCTCACCCTACGCTTTGTTGAGCTTTTGGGGGGCCTTCCGGGTCCCCGCTTCTTTAAACTGCCGTCATCTTTGTTCTTCGGGGGGCGTCCTGGGCCACGCTTCTTTTCACTGGTCTTGTCTCCGGGGCTCTTGGAAGATCCCCGTTTCTTTTCACTAACCTTCTTCTTGCCGCTCGGTGTCTTCTGAGAGCGGCCAGTCCCCGCTGACGACTTTGACGAATCCTTGCGGGGTCTTCCAGGGCCACGTTTCACAAGTTCTGACATTCTCCGCAAATTAATGCTGGTCTTTGCGAATCGGGTTCATGAAGTTCCTATGTCAGATCTAGCGCTGATCTTCGAACTGGCTTCGTCTGAAGTAGTTGGGTACGCCAACGCACAGCATGATAGGAGTCAGCACAATATGTCTAGAGTTTAAGGCGAAACACCAAGATAAGACTGGTCGCTGAAGGAATTTCATTGATGCACAACACGAAACGGAGCCCATTTAGTCACGCACGTATCTTCTGACAATCCAAGCAGGCAGGAGGCAAATCGATCAATTGCAAGCTGCGTGTGCACCGCCCCACAAAAACTACGCTGAACCGACAGCGGGGATTGCAGAGGGCGTGTGAGGAAAGGGGTTGGGGTGGTGGTTGGATAGGGGGCATTTGGAACAGAGTGACAATGACCCAGAAGGAGACAGGAGGAGAGTGTGTGCCCCCCCCCCCCAAGAGAGCGGGAAAGAGAGAGAGAGAGTGAGAGGGAAAGCGAAAGAAAATAAAATTTTCGGACGGGTAGGGTAGGTTTTGTGCACGCAGGTGGTTTACAGGCATGGCAGACGGCGCCAGAGTTTAGAATACAGTTCACATTTGTACTATATCTGTCGCACGGGTGAGAGAGTAGGACTCATATTTTCTATTGATACACGCCTAACGTGTCCTGCTCTTGGTAGTAGTGATATGCTCACCCACCGGATCTCGGGCAAACCCAGGTGCAGGTAGAGAGTGGTTGGTACTGGTACACATGTTTAACTCGTCAAGAGATTTACCTCAGGGGTGGGTCGCGTGTACGTCATGGACGGACGCGTGGACTCCATCGTCTCTACAAACCACCGGCGCCCCCCCCCCCCCCAAAAATTTTCGATTACTTTTTGGGAGCCCAGAGTGCCAGGGGGAGGAGGGGCGTTGGGGGATTGAAGAGATTCGAACAAGGCCTATGCCAGAGTCTATTTTTTTTGTTTATGAGGGCGGAGGG
>PDIP01000030.1:486131-496889 GCA_002811645.1 Corallochytrium limacisporum
GGGGGGTGGTTCAATTGAATTGGGTAGGGGGGGCCTATTTTACAAGAACTAAGGGGTGAGCGATGTGTGGCCTTACGGTACGGACTCTGGTGCGGGCAATGACCCGGCGATACTTAAATGGGCTCCCGACCGAGCTTCTTGGATCGGATCTTGATGAGCTCCTGAAAGGTATCATCACCACGGATTTGGCGATCAACCCAGGCACGGATGTTGACGTCGAGGATTTCAGTCTCGACGAAGAAAGCATCGTGGCCGTCCGGGGCATCAAAGAGGATCATTGTGGACTTAGGGATCAGACGTGCCATCTCCTCCTGCTCCCGAGCTGTATAGAGTCCGTCAGAAGTGACACCCAGAAGCAGGGTCGGCTGCTGAATCGACTTCATTGCCTCTTCGAAAGTCAATCCCATGGATTCACCGAGGTCGTGTTGATCCATCATTTGGGTCAGGCGAATGTAACAGTTGGCATCAAACCGATGGTTCAACTTGCGACCTTGGTAGCGTAGATAGCTTTGGATAGTGAAGAAGAAGCTGCTGTCTGTGCTGTCATTGTACGTATTGTACTTCGGACTAACGTATTTGGTGGTGTCCTGACGATTTCGTGCAAAGTTGGTGTCAAAAGAGTGGCCCGACCGGTAGGTCATCATTGCGATCATCCGGGCAGTCGCCAAGCCCGCATCGGGACCGTTTCGCGTTTCCCCATCCTCATCATAGTAGTCACCATCGTTCCAGTTTGGGTCATGCCAGATGGCTTGACGTTGCGCCTCGTCCCATCCGATGCACCATGCAGAATGTCGGGCACAGGTGGCAATAGGGATGATGTTCTTGATGTATTCAGGTCCTTCCCGGGACCATTCGAGGATTTGCATACCACCAAGCGATGGCCCAATGCCGATGAAAATGCTATTGATCTGCAGGACGTGATCAAGCACCATCTTTTGCAAGCGCACTGTGTCCCTCACTGTGGCAATTGGAAACCGCTTTCCATACGGCCTACCAGTCTTCGGGTCCTTGGTTGCGGGACTTACCGAGCCGTATGGACTACCAATCACATTCATGCAGACAACAAAGTAGTCGGCAGTGTCCACAGTTCTTCCGTGGCCGATCAGGGCTTCCCACCAGTTTGTTACGTCGGCATGGCCAGTCAATGCATGGCATACCAGCACAACGTTGTCACGTGTCTCATTCAAAGTACCCCATGTCTTGTATGCGCATGGCACTTCGTACAACGTGGTACCGTCATCGAACGTAAATTCTTTAAACTTGACAATTTTCTGCCTCAAGGTCAAGGACTCATCCACAATGCGTTCCTCGTCGAACGGTCCTTCAAATGCAACCATATTGATCTAACCTAGGGTGCTTTTCTGGATATTGTGTCGATATGTACCGGTCCAGTGCTCCTACACCCAACGATGGACCGCGTCACACTAGAACTACCATAGACTCAAGGCCACACAGGATGTGCCTGCAAGCCATAGCTGACCTTGTAAGTACCCTGGACTTTGAATTAACGGCAGGGGTCAACGTGCAAAGGCGCCGATAAACAAATGTCATCTAATTCACCACACCGCCAAAAAGGCGGAACAATTAATATCCGACACGAACCCACCGCTCTTCGTTTCCAACCCCAGCGCAGGGGTGTGCGTGCGGTGAACGTCTGGGATGATGATGCCCGGTCTGCTGACAGTACTGAAAAGTCGCGTGTGCGGCGGCGGGCTGCACAACCCCTCTCCCTGCCCCACTCGGGTCATACGTTCACTATGAGAACCTTGGGGACAACGTTCAATATACAAAAGAAAATCTTGTTTGAAGGCTGCAGTTCCCCTGTTGGTAGAAGGGTGTGCCGGGAATTGGCGGTGCATTGAAAATGTATGCCAACGATCACAAAATCCGCAGTTGGCAGGGTGGGGAATTGGGGGGTTATGCCCCGCCGGGGAAGGGGTTGGTGGGGTGGGTAAATGCGGTAGCTTGGGTATGCGTCAGGCCCAGACGAGGACCGGCCCGCCCACTGTCGCCCTCGGCGCTGGGCGGGTGACGTGAAAGTACATAGACCCCAGGGTTTGTTTCTGTAGAGTTATACGGGTCCAGGCTATCAAGTTAATGTGAACCAGTGTCGAATACAATATGTCACCCAGTGGATGTCCGTGGCGACACGTGGATTGCTACTGGGGAGCACAGGTGTTAAGGTAGTTGAGGGCGACTGAAGTAGGATGTACAGCGTTGTTGTTACAAAAAACAACACCCAAATGAAGCAACCGTACAGAACACAGTGCCTATGTATTTGCAATCAAGATAAAATCATGGCGAAACGATAGGCCCTTGACCTCTGTAAAATAGAATGAATTAGACTGAGTACAGGAGAGCAAGTGCTCTAAATTTGTAGAATGGCAGCTATTGCTCAACAGGAAGGTCCAATACCCGGTGAAACACAGCAGATTGAAGACGATGAATACTGGGAGGAAGAAGAGGAGGACGACATCCTTGACGACGAATTTAAGGCCCACATTGACTGGAATCACCTTGACAAGCGGAAGTTCTTTTTCTTCTCAACGCTGTTTTTCTTGGGTGTGCGAGGATTAGTCTACCCGGCTTCGTTAATCAAAACTCGTATTCAGATGGGCAAGGTTGATGGAAAATATAGGAAAACATTGCAAACAGCTGGGCTTATTCTCAGGGAAGAAGGGTTCCGTGGTTTGTACAGAGGCTTTGCAATTGTCTCTGTGGCAGCGATTCCGGCACAGAATGCATATTTGACCGCCTACGAGTTTGTTAAGCAGCGTTCAATGAACATTTCGGCGGGAAGGCCGGTGCCACCATTCGTTCACGATTTCCTGGCCGGAGGCAGCGCATCGTTAATGAGCCAACTGATTGTGTGTCCGATTGATGTAGTCAGCCAGCGATTGATGATGCAGGATGGCACGAAACAGAATAGCAGGTACAAAGGGGGAGCACATGCTCTGCGGGAAATCATGCGCACTGAAGGGGTTCGAGGATTGTACCGTGGTTTACACATGGCCCTAATCGCATACGTGCCTTCCTCAAGCGTGTGGTGGGGCTCTTATGGAGTATACAAAAATTTCTTCATCAGAAATGGGACAGTTCAGGATGCGGAGTACATTCCCTATGAGAGTCAAGTGATCTTCTATCAGGCCATTTCCGGAGCGTGTGCGGGCACCACTTCGGCCATCCTGACGTGTCCGTTGGACGTAGTCAAGACACGAATTCAGACGAGTCCGACCAAGATGAAGATCCGGGAGGCAGTGTCACAGATATTGGAGGAGTTTGGTGTCTTTGGTCTGTGGCGAGGTCTGCAGCCACGCATTCTTAATATGGCACCTGTATCACTGCTCATGATTTCCACGTACGAACTTGTTAAGCGTCTCAGCATGAAAGATCAATCATGATACATTTAGTTTTCAGTCGTCGTCGTCCTCCTCCTCCTCCTCATCATCATCATCATCATCATCAGCGTTTCCAATAGAGAAGCATGTTTGCAATGAATTTCCTTAGCCGAAACCAACTTGGTCTGTTGCTATCCCTGCCTCCTTGCAGCGGCCATTGGGCAAGTATCAGGGCCCGGTCGGGGCACCTCAATAACTTCTGCCACCGCAGAAAGTTAAACCCCTGCCTCCGTATGTAAAATCACGAACCCGTCCGGACGCAGAGGGGTATCTTCAGTATGCGCTCCTCCACAATGAGGGAGGAGGGCTGACCCCAACCCGCTTCCCTCCCCTCTCGTCAACCCGACGCAATGTGGTCAATGGTGCCAATGGCCCTCTGCTTAACACCCAAATCCGCAAGTACATCGGGGATGACGAGTCTGATATCGAGCCCGTGCCATTCGTAGACAACCTAGCGGGCGAGATTGATTTCACACTGAAGGAAAAGAACATTGCCTCAGCTTCCTACACTTCTCTGGGTCCGAAACCTGGAGAGCTGGACGGGGCCAAACTCGACAAAGAGGATCACTTGGACGAGGTTGGGAAGAGACTATACTTGTCATTAAGCCTGATCTGGTAGAGAATGGAAAGGCTGACGATAGTATTGACGAAGTTGTCAGCGCGGGCTTTGAACTTTCACGCACCAACAATATTCACCTCACGCTTACCACCTGTTACCACATGTACGAACAGGTTCTGCACAGTCGCAAGCTGACAATGAACAAGGAGAAAGCGGAAGAGTTCTATACTGCCCAAGCCACCAAGGACTGCTTCAGCGATATCATCACGACCATGACCAGAGGAGAGATTGAGGCTTTGATTGTCAGCGTCGACATGCTTGGTATGAAAGATATCCAAGAATTGATTGGACCAACCGACCCAGCTGTAGCAAAGACCGAGGCTCCAGAGTCTATGCGCGCCAAGTTCGGTGTGAACAAGGCACTCAATGCCATTCACTTATCTAATTCTTCCGATAGTTCCCGTACAGAGGCCGCTTTCTTCTTCCCGGAGCTTGCTTCACTGCAGTATGACCACAGCGAGGAGGAGACCACCCAGAGGCGTGTCCATCTGAGCGAAATGATGCTCAAGGAGCCTCAGAACCAGTACAGTCTGTGTCTCATTCTTCCCGATGTCCTCGAGCAGCACGGCGAGCAGATTAGGAACAAGATCAAAGCCAAGGGCTTCGATAGTTTACACCTACGTAAGGTGCACTCAACCAAAGCACAGGCCAAAAGTTTCCTCCACATTACTCACAAAGATGATTTCTGCCATCAGCACCTGGCGAGATGTGGTGGGCCCAACGGATTCTAACCGTGCCCGTGAGGTGGCTTCCCACTCTGTGCGGGCTCTGTTTGGCACCGATCACCTTCGCAATGCGGTGCACGGTTCAGATAGTGCAAGCGCTGCAGTGGACGAGATTTCTATCTTTTGCATGCCCGAATTTCCCTGATCGTAATCCGCTGCCAGCAAGAAGTCTTTCAAGAGGGTCTCCAGGGTCTGTCTGAAGCCAGAGGTTGAGGTTGTTGAGATCCCAAAGCCTGAACTGTGGCGCGGTTGAGTATAAAATTCATGCAGCAGACTTCATTTAACAAACCAAAGTAAAACCAAAGCTCTCCAAACATGATACACACTTAGGAACTAGTGCCATCTAATCAAAGTTTTCATCATCGTCTTCACCTTCAACCGGGGGCCGGGTCAGCATCGCCTGCCCCTCTTCACCTAGCTTGGCTTTCTTTGCTGGCGGCTGGTCAGTTAACTCAAGGGCTTTCGTTCCGTCTGTGTCCTGGTTAGTTGATGATCCGGCCTCTTCTGGCTTCGGTTTCGGTCGGTGCCGCACATCCAGCACATAGTTCGGCTGCAGCAGCGTATTCAATTCCGCGGGTAACCGAACCCCGGGTTTATGGTCCTTGTAAAGCGGCAGAGGTTCCCGGTTCCGTTTCCGAGCCAATTCCATCAAAAACTGCCGTGGTGGTACTCCTTGAAAATGAAAATTGACGTACTGCTGCACTGCCAGCCGTACATCTGCGGCGGTGATCCCAGTGCCTCCGTTCTCGGCTACGTCTTCGCCGCGGTGGTATGCTAGAGTAACCGCTTCTTCAAGGACGTCGGCAATGTAGCGGTATGCAAATTCCATGAGCATAGAAACAACCTTGGGTTCGTACGTCTCTACACCTAAATTGTCCAAGATCCTCTCTATGGCAGTCGCCAAAGCCGGAATGCGCGTCGCATCGCCCGCGGTCTGTGCTCCAGGTGGTCCTCCGGCCTGGGTGTTTGTGCTGTTTTGTGTTACATTTGCTGTCGGATCCATGCTGATTTTATTTGTAGCCGCCATTTCATGCGTACTCAAATGCTATGTTTAATTCGTATCTGCACGTGCATACATGATATCGTCCGCCCAGTCCGGAATCATTGCTTTGTCGGTGGTTGGTACTTTAATTCACTTGCTAGGGAAGATCGAGCTGGCATCTCTTAAATATTAAAGCATACTTAAATATGAATTCCGTTGGTGCTTTCGCTCCGAAGAAGACCGCCAAAGGCACCCATGCCCCCCAAAAACTTAAAAATACAAAAAACTGTTGCCGCACGAAATCGTGGACAAAACTGGCTCCACCCTCAACACAACGGACATCCTCACGGCCACCCAAATCCCCCCTCGCCCGGGCCCTTGTTGCCGGCAGTTGCGACGGCGAGGACTAGGGGCCTATTTATCACATTAGGAGGCCTAAAAATTAGACTCCCGTTCAAGTGTCCACCGGCCTGCTTCCACCCTCCAATCCCACCAAAAGGGCTCCCGCCCACTGGGGGAGAGGTGGCACTCCACACAGGACCATGTTCTTTCGACGGTATTTATTGCGTGTGGATTCCTGGTAAGATGAACTATGGTTGCTCGCTTTGTGTAGTAGTCAAGAGCAATTCACGTTGAGTCGAGATGCACAGGTTTGTGTTGGTGTACGCGTGTCAACCGGGCACAGAGCGTGTGCCTAGATCTCGGGTAGTTCACTTCTGACATCAAACGACACAAGTCTGCAGCGGGCGTTCTCGGTCTTTGCGAACTCCACTAGCATGTCGGAGCATTAAGCCTCACCGACGATTCTTAACCATCAGGGGAACAAGGAAATGAATCCATGTACGCCTACTGTCCGTACATGTCCGCAATTCTGGTTGCGTCGGCCGTCGGTCTCCCTATCATCCGACCTCCCCAGTGCTTCCTAACGCGTTCCTCCCTCCTTAGCGGAGAATGGTGCCATAGCCTGGAAGCATACTGTTCATCTGCATTCGGTAGTGAATGAACTGCAAGCCCCCGTTAATTTAGTGCACGGTACAAAGAAAACAGAAAGGGAATGGCCCCCAAGCCGCAGAACAGCGGGATTATCCGGGTCTTCCGTAACGCGTTCGTAGGGGTCTTCCTATCACAACAAACTACTCATCCTCTTAGAGCAGCGTACCGATGTTAATGGTGAATCTCTCGTGAGCACCAATCGTTCGTCCCTGTGTTGCCTGCGAATCAATGGCCGTCCGAGACATGAACATGCTCAAGGGAAACCACAGATCCACGAAGCGAGAGAGAGAGAGAGAGAGTACATTTGCGGACAAGACAGACATGGCAGTTGATGGCTCCGATCCGTGGTTTGTGCGCTCTTGCGGTTGAACCGTGAGCATTGGCAGCTGCCTCCTCCTTCCCATCCCATCGTGCCCCGTAAAGGCCCCCCCCTCCAATTCTTAAAACCCCCCGCCGGGAGCGGGGAAAGTACCTCACGTGTGTGCCAGTCAATGTTTACTCCTAGGTCTTTGGAAAGCGACAACGATGGATGGGCTGTGTGTTGCGTCCGTGTGTTGATGCGAAACAAGGTGTGAGCGATAGGGCCCCAAAGTAGAAAGCAAGACCGAGATCAACATTGCCGATATCCTATATACCACCTGCGTACAAGGAAGAGCGACAGACGGATTCCTTGGAGTTTTGTTGCGACCCAAAAGTACCTGGGTGTCGGGGTTGGCTCCAAGGTTGCGTCTTCCTCTTCGGCCTCCTCTTTCTGTGTATTTTTCCCCAGTCTTTGGTACTTACCCACCCATTGTTTCTCAAGTTTTCTTCGTACTTCTTTTTCTGTGTTTGGGTTCTATTCCTTCCTTCTTTTGGGATCACTTCGACGTTTCACCCATACCGTTAAATGTGACCGGCCGCCTCCCGTTGGGTCTTTGGGCAAGAGGTGGATTGTTCTGTGTCAAGACGGGAACGGATTCAACGTCTATTATGAACTTGAAGTGGAGAACCAAGAAGATAGAGAATGTGCATGGTAGGGGCCGCAGCTACGTATGGTCCGGCTGGCACGGCAGGGGCACAAGATGGTGAAACATGCTCCGCTTCGCTTCTGTGTCCGCCGTGGCCATCTTGCGGACGGTTTCTCCAGACCACGGCCAACCATGCTTCTGGGATAATCCTGAGTAGCTCGATGCATTCACTATGGCTACTGGATGATCCTGACCCACTGTACCGCTCTGTCACTCGGATCAGCTGCTGGCTGGGTCGGCGTCCCGTGTCGATACCTCACCAATCTCCGGTGATCACATGGACCAATGTGGCAGCCATTTACCAACCTATAGGGAAGGACAAGCCGGAATAGTAGAAAACAGCTAAAACAGATCTCTCCGTTTCAAACTGATACATTTCGCATCGGACAGGGGGGAATTAGGGGATCCGACCACTTTTTTTGAAACCTCATCGATTGGTTACTTGATCCACTATCGAGATTACACTCCTATTTTTCCATTTCGCTCTCGCTAGCTACGTCGATCATTCTTTACCGTGTTGCCTTTTGATTCATTCTTGGGGGTGATTCCTCCGCCCCGGCACTGTTGGCAGACTGGGGTTTGCGCCTCGATCTGAAATTCCAAAATCCTTGAGATCGTCGACTGGCTTTTGTGAGCGCGATCCCCTAGATAGGGAACGGAGGAGAACCGGATGAAGAGACCAGGGGGCCAGCCAGCGAAGGAAAAAAAAATAAGGGACACGCACATGATGGTTAAAAAAAGATACGGCCCAGTTTGTAAGCAAAAGGAAACGAAACTGAAACAATAAAAGAAAAACAACAAAAACAAAAAAATAAGCCGGTGGGAATCCCCATAAGGAGAAACAAATCAGGAAAAGTTGCGCACGGTTATTATTGCGCGAACGATTGATTGTGCACCGCTCCGTGTCCGTTGGCTTCGACCATTTCCATGGGGAAGGGATCAAATCCCAACCATACCTGCCAATTTTGAATTCGTAGTACGTGCGATAAGGCCACGTCTTAAGTTGTGAATTTGTACCAACGTTGATCGATGGGAAGATGTGACAGAGGGGCAAGAGTAAAGGGAGGGCGGGGGAAATTGTATGTAAGGCAAGGGCAGGTCTGTCTGTCTGTGTGGGGGTGTGCAAGGAAAAGGGGGAGAATTTATCGTTGGAAACGTGAGCGGGCACCGGGCGCGGGGGGTTTTGATCCCGAGTATGTATATTCTGTGACTCCGGAAGCCGTCCGTACTCACAAAGTGCAAAGTCGCGTTTCCTTTGCTCTGTGCGGTGGATCAGACACCAGGCAGAAGGTCAGCTGCCACCTGGCGCTTGCCGGTGTACAAGCCTGATCCTACTCAATCAAACAGCAAACAAAGTCAACTCGTACTTAGGTGTGGAGTTGGTGCCATGCTATAAGCCATGATACCGCTGATGTGGCAGAGCGGTCTTCCGGATGATGCTGATGGGCGGTGACGACCCATGGACATTTCACTTCACCAGTACATGTCCTATCAATGTCCCTTCTATTTTGTCCTGCGTGACCCCTTTCACACATACCAGTGATTTGGTAGCACTGTGGTATTGCAGGCGCACCATACGAACTGAGAAGGAGCGGGGGTGGGTGGCGGGCAGGAGAGTGTGTGTCAACAGGCGAGTGGAAGCGGGGGAACCCCAGTGAGATACTTCACACAGTGAGAGCGCTGGACAAAGAACAAGAAAAGCAAAGGGGAGAAGAGGAAGGGAGGGGAGGGGGAAGGAACAAGGCAATGTGGGTGCGTGTGTGTGTTGTGTGTGTGTGTGTGTGTGTGTGGTAACAGTTCACTCGCAGTGTGTGGCCTTTTTTGGTCCTTGGTGGTGCGGGTTGCAACGCTGACGAGATCCCTGTGCAGTATTGAGCTATATTTCGAGAGAAATGAAAGGAGAGCCACCGGCAGACAATAAGCCCGAGCTGAGAGCCACAGAGCGAGACACTGCGAGCGAGAGGGGAGCGACCCCACGAAAAAAAAACTAGCTGAAGCAAAGAAAAAACGAAACGAAGGCGGCTCCAGTGTTGGCAGAACAGATAGAGCGCGCTGCAGTATCTTTTCGCACCCCGAACGACAGGGTTTCCGGATACTTTCCTTTGCGTACCTTAACTTTGGCTGTGTGTAAAGATCAGCTGTGCTGCCGTGAGCGTGGTGCAATAGCCTTCCTTCTTGTGGCTTTTTCATTACACGCGCACACACGCGCACACACGCACACACGCACACACACGTACACAGACGCCATACATTTGGAAGACTAAGGAGGATGAGAAAGTTTCCAGCATTAAAAAGGGGGGGGGTTCATTCAATTAACATTACCCTCCCCTCCCTTGCCCCCCTTTCCCTGGGCGGAGAGAAACGGAGCCCAATACTTTATAACTCCCCCGTTCCCTCCAACCCGTCCCCCGAGACAGCCGTACATCCCCACGCGTCCCTATCTTAGCTGCTGCCACCACGACACACTCAGTAACCGTTCATTTATTATAAAAATGTAATGTTGACATCTCGTAAGAGATCATTATCTCCCATGATCTATGTTCCGGCAACCACCGCTGTGTTGTATGTGCCCCTCCCACAGTACCACTACCACGTACGAAACCTACAGCAAAACTAAACTACACACCAGGAGGCCTCTTAATAATATTCTTCCGAAGAAGGGGCCAGTAGGGTGGCGAGCCAGAGGAGAGAGGGAGGATTTGGAAAAGAAAGTCGCTCTCCGTCCCAAACCTTCCCTGCCTCTTCTCCGCTCTTTTTAAAAAAGATATTACAGATTTTTGTATGCAAGAAGGAAGAGAAAAAAGAGGGTCCAATCTTTCCTTTGTTAAGTGGTTCTTGAGGAGAGGTACCAAAGACATGGAAAATTAGTAGAGACAGTCAATCTGCTTTTGTTCCATTGTGCGGTTAAACCCGATACTGGTAATATTTCTCCGCTCAAATTCCCGGTTGGCAAGGGCCCCCATTGCGCACCGACCCCCGCCGTGGTCTCCCATTTTGCTGTCATTCCTTCCCTCTCCCCTCCTCTCCCCCCCCC
>PDIP01000031.1:6830-20891 GCA_002811645.1 Corallochytrium limacisporum
CCCCCCCGGGCCCCGCGACCTCCCCCTTCCCCTTCTCCGCACACGACCAGGTCCCGATAGACGGAATTGCTTCGAAAGGGAGAGATTATGACGGCCCCATCCCCAAGTTTGGGGCCATCGGACGGATGTGCTTTCTCAATGGCCTGAGCCATTAGATGTACACACGGCACCGATGGTTTCACAACGGGAACACAGTTAGAGTTCTCCCGGACCACAACCAATGTGTTGATGGATGTGGTTGCATCCCCTGCAGGACCACGAATTGTGATGAAGATGGTCATTCGGTGAGTGTGCTCACAGGTTGTGTTGGTATGAAACCGGGCTGGTAGAAACGATGATGTACCGGAGAAGGCTGTCGTGCAGATGACGGGGTGTGGCGACATTAACCTGGAAGACATCGCTTCTGTATATATCATACCTTTCATTCGGATATGGAATAAGATATCTTCACAACCATGAAAAAGATCATTCTATTGACCGGGGCCACTGATGGCATTGGCTTTGAGACCGCGAAAATGCTGGTAGCACTCGGTCATCAAGTTCTCCTGCACGGACGAAGCAAAAACAAACTACGATCCACAAAGACTAGCATTGATGCACTAGGAGGTCTTGGAACTACTGAAATCTATCAGGCTGACCTTTCCGATCTCAAGCAAGTGGAAGCCCTGGCGAACGCGGTCGCGAAGGATCATGAAAAAATTGATGTCCTAATCAATAACGCTGGTGTATTCAAAACACCCGTTACGAGACTTGACAATGGACTTGACATCCGCTTTATGGTTAATACCATAGCCCCTTACCTGTTGACACGTGAGTTGCTACCAAAATTTCCAGCAGATGGACGGGTGATCAACTTGAGTTCAGCGGCCCAAGCTCCTGTTAACTTGCGTGCCCTACAGGGAGAAGTGGCTATGGGGGATTCTGATGCATATGCCCAGAGCAAACTTGCCATAACTATGTGGTCGTTTCGTTTGGCAAAATTGCACAAGACACCAGCATTCATAGCCGTAAATCCGGCGTCGTTTTTGGGTAGTAAGATGGTAAAGGAAGCCTACGGAACAGCGGGCAAAGATCTCTCAATCGGCGCCGATATATTGGTACGAGCCGCAACTGGAGAGGAATTCGCCCACGCCTCGGGCAAGTATTTTGACAATGACCGTGGACAGTTCGCCAGCCCTCACAGGGATGCCCTGAACGATTCCAAGAACGAAAAACTTATAGAGGTTATTGAGGACATCATCGAGCAAGCCTAGAGCGATGATCACAGCGCTCGATCGACTGTTCAGGTATGTCTGTGCGCGTGAGGAGCCTACAACCCAGACTGCACGGTGCGAAGTCAAAGAGGGATAGATACAATACGAACTAAAGCACTATGGAATTCCTCCTACTAATGAATTGAAATCGATCTAGTTTTGCTGGCTTTCTCGCAGAGCTCAGTGGAAGACAATGGATGCATCAACACTCCCCGGTGTCACTGGAGCGGCAGCTTTCCTCAGACTGTTGATGTCTGCGGACTCTAAGTAGTGCAACTCTTCCACATCTGCGTATCGCTTCTCCATTACATACTTTCCGTCCTTGTACCGTACACCCTCACGGTCCTCTAGTATGGCCAACGATGGCTTCAGATCCACAGTGTTGCTATCATCGTCAATCTCCGATTGCTGGCGATTAAGCCATCGGACGACCCTCAGTGCCCGGTCCACGGCCAGCGCGCGGGCGATAGATGGCTTTGGGCAGTGCAGGATGGCAAACCAGACATGGAGTGGGCTCCGTATCTTCCAGATGCCAGTCTCCGGACAGAGCTCCGTGCCGGCCTTCGCCGGGTGCATGGGTCGTCCGGCTCCAACCCGACCGATGGAGAAGAATGGTACTTCGTCCATGGGCGGTGGCTCCGTGTCGGATGATGGCAATGGAGCTCCCGAAATGTAGTTGATTCCGGCCACCGCATCTGACGCTGTGGTGTTTGCCTGAGTCCCAGTCTGTGCTTGATCATCACCGTCATCATGCTCTTCTTCACTTCCATGATCTGTCGTCTGATCGCCATGATCGTCATCATCGTCGTCGTCGTCAGATTCAAATTGCTCGACCTGTCCTTCCTCCTGGCATCCCTCGTGGTCATCCGATTCGTCATGAGTACCGTTCCATTCGGGCCATCGTTCCTCCGGAATTGGGTCGCTACTGTAGTCCCAGAATCCTCTTTGTTCGTCAAAGAACCAGCGCGCCAGGAGACCTCGCGGACAATGCGGGAACTGCGGTACGTCGTAGTCACCACGACCGAATGCATACTGTGCACTGTATGTGTCATAGTGCATACCGAGCGCTTCCATGACGCGGCACAGCTCAAGGCCGTCGATCCAACCACCGTCGTCCTGGGGCTTGATAAATAATTCAAACATTGTGTGGTGCTCTCCAACTTTGTCGATCATTGCTTCAAGGTGCGCGTCATCCACACCGCTTGGAGGACGGATGACCGTGATGTGTTTAGCCCAATTCTTCGGGTGATGGGGGAGCCGAGCGGCCTGGAGTCGCTCAGCAATCGCTTGAAGCTCAGAATAGGGCACAACCTCTGAACTGCCGGTGTCGTCGGTCCGCAGATCAGTCAATGGATACACACAGACAATGAAGCGGTCAAAGAACACGTTGGCATCCGCATATTCGACTATCGGGCGGTCTTTGAAGACCATCACCGCCGTGGTCCAGGTATAGTCGTCTGGGACGTCTTGCAAGAGCTTGCCGTTGTTCGCCCTCAGCAATTTGCCCAGATTCGTAGGGTTATCATTGTCCTCCAGCCCCGAAGTCGAGATCTCGAGCAGCACCGGCGGGTCCCCTTTGTCGGCATATGGAGAGGTTACGCACCCGTAAATGCGGTGTGCATAAAGCGCACGTGGTCGGTCCTCGTTGCTGAAGAGTACTCCGCGCATGGCGGCCATGAATTGAACTGCAGTCGAAGGGATATGCGGTCGGATATCGAAATGCACATCGATGCTCTGTGATACAAAAATGTCCTGACGCTGGTTTGCCTGATCCCATCCGTAGTAGTGTTTCGCTGGCTCCGGGCATACTCCCACCATTTCTGGTTCGAACTTTGTTTTACTTGGGTCATAAGCTTCAAATTGGACCTCCCTTAACCCCCTAAGAATCTCTTCCTTGACATGTTTTGGATCGTGCCCCTTGCGTTCAATGTCAAAGATCTCGCGCGCGGTGGTGGGAAACGCGGGGATCAGCTCCGGAGGGTCAACGTCTGTGGGTCCCATGCTGGCGTCTTTCAGTTTCTGTTTCTTTAATGCAGGGACGTCTTCCGCCCCTGTCATGGTCTGCTATCACCCAAATCTACGTGTAGTCACTGAGATCATTCTTGCGAGGACCTCTACCGATGCTTACTTTCATCGACTATTCAATTCCATGGTTAATAGAAACGACCGCTAAATCCAACCTCTTCGTACGTTCTTAGTGAAGACTAGCTTTAAAATAGCCGAACATAATGATTCTACAATCATATCTATGCCACCAATCCCGTCATAGCCGTCCGCTTTGGCACCACAAACCCACCGCACACTCCTACACTCGGCGGCCAAGCCAGCAAACCGACCCGTCCGGGTCGCGTGGAGATGACCAAAAGGTACGGGACCCCCCCCCCGGGGGGCGAGCCGGGCAGGCAAATAGAAATCGAAGGCGGTGCGGGTTGTAATCAAATCAGATTCAATCAAATGTATAGGGGGCCTATTTATATCTTGCAGACTCCTTGGTTGGGTCCTTTCGATAAAATTGGACTCCCATTAACTTCTGGCCCCGTCGACGGCGCACCGAAACCGACGTCACTCTAGTATACGGCTGCTGTAGAGATCAGTGGTAAATGTATGACAACAGCAGATTTTCACGGTCCTCGGGATTCCCCAGGTGTCCCTCTGCCTCCTGGGGCAATCGTACTTGTCACCCATTACTGTTCTGGTCCCTCTGCAACTGCTTGCCTTGGTTCCTCACCGTTCGGCGCGGCGCCGGTGCGAATGCTGGGTTCCTTAAGTGTTAGCGCCCGATACGCTCCAGTTCAAGCAATTTTCTGCGGGTGGCGCAGGGCCCGCAAACGTTGCCTACTCATCCACTAATGCCGACCCTCTAATAAGGCCCCCCCCCCTGCAGCTCCTGGGTTTTACGCTGTATTCAAATCGAACGTGTCTCGGCGATCTGTGCGCCGCTCTTTACACGTTTTGACGTTGGGAGGAACAGTGGTTTAGGCAGAAAAAGCCCCTGGGTAGCAAGGGTGAACCCTTGCTCGACTATGGCCATGACAAACTTGGGAGGCGAGCTGGGGGAGAGGGGTAGGGTGTCCGGCGGGGGCCGGTGGTGATTCCATAAATCGTATCGGAGGCGCGGCCCTAGTCCCGGGTTCATCCGGACCAAGGTGAGAATTATCACTATTCCGGATATCTCAATACCCCCTAAATAACCTTTCTTGGTGGGAAATGTAGCCAGTGGAGGGCCCATTAAAATAGCTTTCCCGGATAACATAGTGTTGATGATTTCAAGGATTGAGGCCACTAGTACAGTGGAAAAGGGGCCACCACAAACCTGGCGCTTGCCTAGAAAAACACCGGACGAAAAGATTTTCTCGCATTTCCAGGCCAGCACAGCCCGGAAAAAAAAACAAAACCAACCCTCGTAAGAACTGTGTGGTCTGATCGTCGCCACAAAAAAGTATAACTGGGTGAGGAGCGTGGGTGGCATAAGGAGGAGGAGAGTTTCTTTTATCGTCTGGCAAGCTACCACGAACGGCGGCTCGTCATGGCCCTATACTTTACATTACCGCACAAAGCTCCGCGCTTCGCCCCAGACGCCGCACTCTCTCACTATTCTCTGTCCCTCCCTCCCCCCCAAACCAAGGTCGCGCCTTTCTTCCCACCTCTCCTCTCACTCACCCGGCTCCCCCCTTTGTTTTCCCTACACTACTCCCGAACCTTGCACTTTCGCTACAACCTTTTTACCAGCCCCAAGGAGAGAGAGACAGAGGGTCGGTAGTGGTAGTACTACGATTACTACTACGCGAAACCGCGATTTCGATGGATCCTGGTTTTCTGTTGTCCTCTCACCTCCCCCCCCCCTCGCTGCCTGCTTCCAGCCCATTCGCGCGCACACCCCCGTTCCGTTCTATTGAAAAGAGTCAGGCGTCAGGCCAGCATTTTGGAGCAATCCTGGGGCCCTTCAGGTGCCCGGCTGTTGGTTTTCCCGGTACTGCGAAGAGCTGCAGATGCTTGGACAAACGGTGTCCTTCCAGGCCCGGGAATTTTTTCTCTCCCTTCACAGCGATTTCCGTCCCATCATTCCTAAGTAGCTCCGACCGTACGGTAGAAACCCCATACGTCCCGGGGAAACGAACCAAAGAAAACAAAAAGGACGAATGGGCGGCCAGAGAGGCGAAGGAGGAGGAGGACGGGAGCGGGGATGAAGGAGAGGGGGGAGGGAGGGGCGCCGCACTCTCCTCTCCTCTCCCCCCCTTCCCTTCCCTTCCCCTTCTCCCGTCTTTCCTGCACCCAAATTGTTCCTTGGCCTAAGGACGTGTTCTGCGCATTGGTGGTACCCCTCCGCTAGCACTTTTGGGACACAGGCGAGCGGTGTGTGGAGAAGGGGAGGGAGGGAGGGAGAGAGAGAGAGAGAGAGAGAGAGAGAGAGAGAGAGAGAGAGAGAGAGAGAGAGAGCGAGGGACCGGGTGAACTGGTGGTTTGTTTCTAGCCGGCAAGCTGTGCGCAACCAAACAGCCTTTAGACATTGTTTAATACTCTGTCGTCCAAAAGACCAAGCAGTTGAGTAAGGGATGCCCCGTAACCTAAACAGGTCCACACTCGGTCACATTAGGGAACGACGAGACAGTTGCAGAGAACACCGGGGGTTCGCTCAATGACTTCAAGAATTTTACAACAATGTCCCCCTCCCGCACTCCCTCTTTTCCTGCACGGACAGACTATCCGCGGGAACCATGCAAATTTTCTTGATGACTTTTTGGACGAAGTTGTTCCTGCCCCAGCCCAAGACCACATCGCCCAATACAGAGAAGAGCGATAGCGAGCGGGGCGAGAGAGAAGAGCGCAGCGCGCAAGGGGAGAAACCGCGTGTGGAAGGGAAGGAAAATACATCGGTGTCCAGCGAAATCTTTGGTGTGTGTGTGTGTGTGTGTGTGTGTCATTCGCACACACCCGACCCCGTGGGCGTGCTTCATTACAAAAACCACCTTTTTTTTTTGCAGGTTTCCAAATTGTCCCGGCTGTGGCAACCATGATTCACTTCTTATACTTATTGTATACGTCGTCGTGAATTATTGGCAGCCACCGGCGGTTTATAATATGGTCCGCCGCTATTCGCTTTTTTTTTTTCTTTTTGTAATTTGGGTCGGTGTCCCTTCCTGCTGATCCCATCGCTAGTGTGTGCCGTCTCATTTTCTTTTTTTTTGCTGTTGGGCACAGGTTTTGGCTGGGGTCCCCGATGGGCTTCGTGTGCATTCTCCCGTACTCTATCGTAGGGACTCCCCGGAACGGCTTGGTTGTGTCGAGGGATAATTGATCCTCGGGACAGAGATGGGCGATCCAAATCTATGATGATGGCCCGTCGTGGTATTGTTTATTTATTTTTTTGGGCTAAGATTACCGGAAGTGACGCGCGGAAGCGAAGGGGTGCCCCCTCCCCCCTCCACCTCCCCTCCTTCCCTTTCTCCCCAGACCGCAACCAGCGCGGGCCGCGGCCGACCGCGAGAAAAGTGCGTATAGCGCCCGCTTCGCCGCAAGCTTCGGGGAGAATGGGGAGAGAGAGGTGGTGGTGGTGGTGCCACAGCGGCAGTTGTGAGGGGTAAGAGTACTGACAAGTACCGAGGAGCAGCGGAGACGGTACTTTTGTTAGGCGCCCCGAGGCGGGAGGCCGCCGCCCCCGGGGGAGGGAGGGGAGTGGTGCACTGGAGTTTGATTTTGGCGGCGGAGTATGAAGCGAGAGAGAGAGAGAGAGGGAGAGAGGGAGAGAGAGAGAGCGCCGACGCCCTGCCCTTTCCCTTCTCCTTCCCTACCTCAGTCTACTACTGCGGCAACAGGAAAAAAAAAGGAGAGAAAAAAGAGGGGGCGTCTGTCCGGACCCAAATAAGGAAGAGATGAAATCTGGGTTGAATGAGGAAAAGAAAAGAAAGAAGGAAAAAAAGGGGGCCAGAGGTCAAGCTTCCGCCTTTTAATCCCCTTTGTTGCAATAGAAAAGAAAGGGAAAGTTTTGGACAACCCGGATTTTGGTCTGTTTGCATTTTTTTGTGTCCTTGGCTTTCCAACACCGCCGACCGGCGGTGCCCGTGGGTGTGTGGGGTCCGGGGAGAACAAGCGATGTGGAGTGAGCGGGAGTGTATGAGAAAGAAGGAACAAATGGCGGGTGGGTCTCTCACAGATGAAACAGGTGTGGACAAGGTTACCCCAATTAATCAAGACATCGAGACCGGGGCAGGCCGAAGCGCCCAACCAACCAACCAAAGTTTGAAGCGTGAAGAATGACTTGTGCTGTGTGCATTCCTAGAAACTCTCCGTTCCATCTCTCTTCTGTGTCACTGGCGCGGTCTAACCAGCACCCACCGTTTCCCGACTCGCTTTCCCTTCGCTTCCCTGCCGGTGCGGTATTTGCTGCGCCAGTCTTTGGCCCGTCGCTCGTTCCGGCCCACCCCTCTCCCCCCTTTTTAAGTCAGAGAGTGATCTCTGTCACCGAGACCGAGACCGAGTCCGTGCATGTGCGTGCATGCGTGTGTGTGTGTGTGTGTGTGTGCGTGCGTAATGTGTCTGTTGCAACTGCAGAAGCAATTCTGTCCAAGGGGAAAAAAAAGGAGAAAAAAAAAGTGTGGTGAGCCCAACCCTCCCCCCCCCCTTCGGGAGAGATGCGGGGGAGGGAGAAGGAAGGGGGGGTTGGTGGGGAGGTGGAAGGAGAAAAGATACTTGCTCTGATAAATTTAAGTCAAAAATGAAGAACCGGGGCCCGTAAGTGCAAAATGAATAGAGTAAAAAAAGATGACTGAAGGAAAGTGAGGAGGGGAGGGAGGGAGAGATTCGCAACGGTGCGTGTATGTGTCCTTTTCGTGTGACGGAAGACAAAAACTCGACCAAGAAAAAATGAACACCCGTCCGCAAGATTTTTTTCATTTGCCGGGGGTGAAAGGAGGGGAGGGGGGGTAAGTAGAAGTGGGGGTGGTGGTGGTGCGGTGCCCGTGGAAGGGGTTCTATATTTTTTCATCGCCAGCGATAACGAGAAAAAGGAAGGGGGGAGGGGGGAAGAGACGAGAGAGAGAGCGAGAGAGAGAGAGAGAGTCAGAAAGAAAGAAAGAAAGGAAGAAAGAAAGGGAAGAAGAGAAAGGGAAGAAGAGAAAGGGAAGAAGAGAAAGGGGCCATTGAGACCCCCCGCAGTGCCAGCCACTGCCCCGGGCTGGGCGCCCGTTACGCGCTGGTGGTGTGAATTTTGTCTTGTGCGAGTGTGGGTTGGTAGGCGTATGGCCTCAGTCATAGCGTCCACGTCGTGTGGCTTACCGACACAGTCGGTGGATTTGTGTGCTGCGGTGTGCATGAATTTGTGACTGCGGTGATAATGGACATGGTGTAAATGCATAGGGCGTTCGGTGACATAATCTTGAGCTGAGTGTGCAAGCAGGTTGGTAGAAAAGGTCGTCAATGAGAGGAGTCTGTCGATGCGAATAAACGTCGAATGTGAGTGAATGCCACTGGGAAGACATCAACGTATATGTGTGAAGGTTGAATGTTTGACAGCACTGAATAATAACAAGATAGCGAACCCAATTTTATTTGTACTCCAGTCTTTGATAGGGGTCAGCCAGGACACAGAGTGAATCTAGAAAACGGGACATCAGCCGATTCGCAAGAATGAATGAGTAGCGAGTCCATTCGATTTAGATCTTCGGGTGAAATTTTAATTCGCTGTCTGTGATCAGCAGACGCGCAGTAACATTAGGGTATAGCAATTTAGACAAACAGGTACCATGTCCTTTTTCAAGGACCTCTTCGGAATCTCAAAGTGCTGCGATCCGCAGTTTTTCAAGCACGAAACAGATCGTATCATTGTCGTGCAAGCACCGTCGTCCGAGGCTGCTCTACACACGCTTCCATCCGAATACCATGACGATGATGAAACAGGGCTTCCCCAGTCGCGTGGGACCATGCCGGCCAAGTATCAGAAGGCATTCAATCGTGCCCTTGGTCGCATGCTGAGCAGACACGGGAACGGCATGATGGTCTGCAATTTCATGGGCACGGACATCTTCCCACCACTTGCGGAGCAATTCCAGCGCAACAATGTGTCAGTGGTGGATTTTCCAAACACAGTAATCCAGCCGGACGGCACTACCCCACCCGGAGTGGCGGCAGTAAGTACCCTGGGTATGACAGTCAAGGGCTGGCTCGAAGCCGATAAGAACAACACGGTACTGATCGCCTGCTGTCCAGGGCAAGCGGTGCTAACCATCGCCTGCGTAATGGCTTTCTTGGATAGTGCACAGTTGCGCTTGCTGCGGCAGCGGCTCATTTCGGAACAGGAACGGAGAGCGCTTTCGGGACGGAAGGAAAAGCCCCGGATCAGTCCGCGCCTCAGTCCGCGCCGACTGATGCGCCGGGGCAGTTCAAGCAAAACATCCTCGACAAAACCAAGTCGCCGGGCAAGCAACCCATCTGCAGGTAGCATCAGCCCGCTCCGACTGTCGCGAAAGGGATCCGCGTCGACCGGACCGGGAACACAGGCTGCCAAGCGCGCAAGTATGCCATCGATGGGGTCAGTGACGAGCATGCAATCGGATGTCGGCGTGACACCTGCTTCCAACGCTGGCGAAATCGAAAACACACAGGGCAGAAAGGGTGGTAGTGCGGCAAATGTCTCCCCGGCGCGGAAGATTGTCATTGCCAACCTTGCGGCGACCAATGTCATGAAGGTACCGGAACAGTACGAATACGAAGCCAACAAGTGGCGGGCACGGCACCTTGAAGCCTTCCGATCCAAAACCCGATCCCTGGGCGACAATTGTCCCGGACTGTTGCAGAGGCCCGTCATGGCAGAACGGTATCTCAATCTGTACTTGGGTATGCTGCTCGAGTCCAACCACGATGCGCACGAACTGGTCAACGGCAAGTCCATGGTCATCGAAGGCATTGACATCCATGGCGTGCCAAATATGAGCAAAGGCGGCAGTAACCTGTTCATGATGATCATTGGCCACAGTGAGGTGATGTACAATTCCATGCTGACAATGTGCGGCCCCGTGCGATGTGACAAGGAGCAAACCCAGCGCTTCAAGGTACCCAAGGATGCTCTCATGCTGAGGGACGACTGCCTGATTCGCCTTTACCACCGCCGTCGGAACGGCGCCATCCGCCCGTTGGCGTCGGTACTGATTTGTCCACAGATGAGCGAGTACATCTACCGCCGTAAACTGAAGGAAGTTGCGGAAGAGGAAGGTTTGATCATTGCCAGAAATGCTGAGGGCATGTATATTCTCGTCGATCCGCGTGAGCTCATGTCATCTGTGAACTCCGACACCCACGAGGGCATGGAAAACCTCGTGCTCAGGCTCCCAGCCACGGTCGCAGAGAAGGCGGAAAACGCCTCACAGGGCAGTGACGAAGTGGTGGTGACAACTGCCGAATCGTTGACCGATGTCCGCAAGTCGCCAAAGGAAAAGGAAAATGCTCTGTACACTGACGAAGACGAAGAGGACAGCGTCGAAGTCGTGTCTCCAGGTCAGCAGCCAGTGCTCCAGGGATCATCATTGCGCTCAACGTCCGCAACTGGACCCAATCTGTCCACCTCCGTGTCGAGCTGGAGCATGGCCTGGTCGCGTGCTGACTTTGATCAAGAGCTCTTCGATGACCGCTTCCCGCAGAACTTTGCCATCGAAGTCCATTTCCGTCTCCCGGTCGCAAAAGGCACAAAGGAAAGCAGTTCTTCGTCACTGTCGGATACGGAAGAAGAAGAGTTAGTCGCCATGACCGGTCCGGATGGAGGTGCCTCCTCGTCCAGCGCATGTCTGGCTGCGCGGGTGGAGTCCGAGTGCTTCCCCCGCGTGCTCTCTCGGGTTGCCGAGACCGAAGGTGTTGACTTTGGGCCCGAAGTGGCGACTTGTACTGCTAATGCTCCTGCCGGGGAGCCACAGCCGCGACCGAGCATAGAAGACGACGAAGCCCTCGCGCGCGCACTGCAGGCACAGTTCGACCGTGAGGCCCATGAAGAGGCGCGCAGGCGTCGCGAGGCCCAGGCACAGCAACAACGGCGTCGCAGCCAGCAAGAAATGGTGGCCGAGTCCCACGGGAGCGACCGCGGTTCCGAACTGCGCGCCAGCATCACGCACGTCACTGCCCTGTCAACGGGCAGCGATGAGTCACCGACAACACGTAGGTCATTGACGGTCCCATTCGGTGGTGTTAGCCCAGAAGGTAGCCAACTGCGCACTAGCGGTCATCTCCTCACGGATCTTGCTCCCGCACCGGCTGGTACCGCTGGGCATGAGGGCTTCAATGCCCCCGCACCTACCCGTCTGGAGCAAATCCTTCAGTTCGCCTCTGTCGAGTCGTCCGATGAACCGGCTACGGCCGGGCTAGGCCCGGGGCCCATGGGCCCAGGCCCGCTAATCCACAATCCGGGAGAGCAACCGTACCGAGTGCGTTCTGTTGGTGGCTACATCTTCCGCTCTCCGTCCATGGGCACTCCCAATTCCATGGACATGGTGCGTGCCTCAGGGCACGCACCACGCACCAATGCGCAGGTCGACGACGACAGGAGGATGGCAGAAGTTCTACAGGAGGAACTTGCGCTCGAATCCACTCAGCGCCGCCACGGCGTGAACCCGGACATTCGTGCTTTAGTCGCTCGTCTTCCGACCATGAAATGGTGGACCACGATGAGCGCCAAGGAATGCCAAGTCTGTCGCGAAGAGTTCGAACCGGGCCATGCTGTCAAGCTCCTGCCTTGCTTCCACACCTACCATACTGCATGCATCGATCCCTGGCTGATCAGGCGCGGTGCCTGCCCCGTATGCCAAACGCGCATCGATGCCGGGCTGGAGCATGACGAAGAGCACCAGGCTGAGGTGGCACGTCAGCAGGAGCGGGAACGCCGCAGGCAGGAACTATTGCGTGAACGGCAACAGATGACAGCCCGTTCGCGGTACCATTCATCCAGCAGCTGATGACTTTTGGCGCGAACAACTGTTTGCAAGAAAGACGCATTACATGATTACATTTCAAATTAAAGACGACCATTGATATCATCATGACCATCTATTTGTAAAGACGAAGTCATACCAAAGTATGTGTCTAATATTCACAACCATAGAACTTAAGGGGATTTTAGGGGCAAAGGGTCGAGATACGCTCTCTGCGTGTTCAGCGGTCATTCGAGGTCCCGAGCAAATTTACAACCCGAAATCAAAGTTTTTCCGTCGAATGCCAAGCGTCATGGTTCAATGCAAAGTCAGGAGACGAGAACAGATAATCAACAGCTGTCAGCATCCTTCCTTGCAGAAACGAGAGTAGTACCCGGAGAATCATTTTTTTATAGACTTTCAACAACCGACGGGGATGTGCGGGGTACTGCAGCAGTAGATGAGCGCTTCACAGTTGGTCAAATGCATAAAACCATGACCACCCTATCTACCATTTAGAGATTAAACAGACTACTAAGTGTCTGTCTCCCACAACGACCCGCCGGTTTAGCCTCATCCGCGTCTGCGACCTACGCGTCGCATGGAGCCTGAGAGCTGTCGAGCCCCACCTATGCCACCACCACCCATAAGTGGAAAATAATCCGGTTGGGATGCTGACGCAGCTGACGAGCCATTCCTGCGCCCCATACCAGGTTTCCAGGCGCAGGCATCGTCCTCTTCAGCGTCATTGTCGGACTCATCCACCGCTTCGCCGTTGAGCTTCCGCTCCAACCGTTCCTTTTCTTTGCGCTCCTTCTCCTCCTTGGCGCTCTGTGCCTCGAGCGCGAGCTTCTCCTGCTGCTTCTGTCGAGCTGCAAGCATGCGTTCCCGATGGACAGAATTCTCCACGAAGGCCATACGTTGCGGGTTGGGTATGTAGCTCTTACTACCCTTGGCATAGGAGTTGTATGTGTAAATGAGGAAAGCCGCTCCGATCACAAAGAACCACATGTACGGCACCAACGCCTGCCACAGGGCAATGGGGTCGATAGCTGGCACACTGGTACCCGTCCCACCACTAGAAGTGCCCGTGGGCGGCGTGCTACCCTGATCCATATGGGCCATGGCTGAACCCAATGTGTGGACGTTGTAACCTTTCTAATTTGTGAGTCCCAGATGTTGTCACACAGAACAGTTATTAATCATAGTTACGTCAGTAACCAGGGAATTTAACATACCTGCAATGCTGTGGAATTTACTAATGCTTTTTGATGACCAAGGCTTCGCAGACCGATGAACAATAAGTCAAGAACAAAGAAACGCTGCCTTCGGGCGAAGGTATTTGAGAAACGACTGAAGACCCACCACCAGAACGGGACATTTACCGGTGCCATTCCGGGTCCTTCACCCCGAGCGGGTCTGGGCTCTCTTCTCCCAGAGCCTTTCTCCATTGGCCCCGGACTTGCCCCGGGGGGAGAGAGGGGGGGTTTTGGGTGGAGTTCCCTCTCCTCTCCCGGCCAGAAAGAACGGCGTCGGACCACGGAGGAAGCAAAGGAGAGAGTAGCTGCTGTTGGCACATCTTTCCCCCCCCCTTCTCGGGGGCCCCGGGGCTGGAAATCAGAATCAAGCCGAGAGGGAAGGGAAATGCGTATGTTTATAACTACGCCTCATCCGTCTGAGCACCAGTGAATCAGCGCTAATTTATTCGCATATTGAAGGGGACAAATTGGAAGTGATTGTCAGATTGGAATATTTTACTGTCATTCAAAATACATAGTTCTTTTCCCCGGGGGGGGGGGTCCCTCTCTCTCTCTCTCTCCCCCCCCCCCCCCTTCGGGAGAGATGCGGGGGAGGGAGAAGGAAGGGGGGGTTGGTGGGGAGGAGGAAGGAGAAAAGATACTTGCTCTGATAAATTTAAGTCA
>PDIP01000031.1:20958-33259 GCA_002811645.1 Corallochytrium limacisporum
GAAGTGATTGTCAGATTGGAATATTTTACTGTCATTCAAAATACATAGTTCTTTTCCCCGGGGGGGGGGTCCCTCTCTCTCTCTCTCTCCCCCCCCCCCCCCCCGGGGCGGTCCCCTCGCCCCAGGTTGTCCCGCGTAGAGCAAGGCAGTGGTAGTGAATGTACGAAAGATTCAGTGGTCGCCTGTCTCGACACGGATAACAAAGGTTGTTGTTCTGGAGAGCCAGGGAACTGACGTGTCCGTTTGTTTGGCCTCCAGAACACCAGTGCATTTTGAAGGCTGAGTCACCCCGTGCCCGGGGGACAAATGTGCCGGCTCGACCTTGAGAGCCACGAACACACACCCCGCCCGAGCCAGAAGGATCTCTCACACGTACGGAGTGGGACGGGCAGTAGTTCGCTTGGTGCGGCCATCGCCCTTGTCGCTCCTGCCCAAACTGCCGCTTGGTACTTTCTCAGGCCGGAAAAACGGAAAAAGATCCACGAATAAAAACAAAAACAAAAAAAAGGATAAAAATAAAAGAAAAAAAACTGTCATAAAAAGTCCCTGTGTTTTTAGACAGAGAGGGGGTTCACTCACCCAAGCGGTGCCAAGAGCCCCCTCGCCTGTGGGATCCCACCGCTAGCGATGGGGGTGTTGGACTGGCTTTTCGGTTGCGCTGTTGTTGTGTGTGTGTGTTTTTGGGTGTTGGGGTGGGGGGGGGGGCAAGGGAGGCAAGGCAGCAGGGGGTTTCGCCCTCGGCCCGGTGCCTGTTTGGAGGTCTGGTACCGTCCTCACTCTCTCTGCCTTGGCAGGGGGGTGGGTTGGGTTGGTTTGGGATCGTTGGAAAGTGATTCTGGAGCGCACGGTTGCCAGATGCTAGTTTGGGTTTGATCAGCCGGCCGTAGGGAGATCACAGGGTCATGTCGCTTCTGATTGCTAGTTCACTCTGATGCAGATTTTAAAGGAATGGTCATATTTGTGCTTGAGGTACTTGGGTGTTTGATCTCCTTGTATACACCCGGCTTATGACGTGGTATTTGTTTTGTGCTTGCAGCGGGTCTCCAACGTCTGCGACTCGCGTATTTAACAGCCGTGTCCTTGATATTTAGAGGAGGATTGAAAAAGGGCAAACTTTGTCGTGTTTTGACAGTCAAGTTTGTCTTATTGGAATCGGTGCATAAGCAAGAATAATTGACTCGTGACGTTCACGGGATAGGAGTTTCATCTTTTGAAGCCCGGGGCTGATCATTTATTCTGGTCAAGAACGTAAACTTTGTATAATAGCACAGACTATAGCAAATTAAGCAAGTAAACATGAAGTTCTTCGGTGTTGCTATCGTGGCCTTTGCTACAGTACAGGGAGCCTGTGCCACCCAACAGAAAGAGTCCCACCCTGTGTCGGAATTTGAGCCGATGAGAGCGGTGGTGGAACTGCGGGACGCGAAGGCCCTGAAGGGATCCTTGCACAGTTGGGCCTCCAGGAATGTGCAAAACTCTATGCAGGATGACACTAATGTTGATTTGGCCCAGACTGCGGCTAGTTGGCTGTCCTTCTTCGGACTCGCCCCGCAGCGCATGACTAAACAACAGAAGAAGTTCACCATCCCTAGTGGTGACTTGTATTCGCAGACCTCGGGCCTGACTGCCGTTGTGATTAATGCCCCGCACGGCACTTTTGATGAGGCGGTGACTGACGATATTGCAGCGGTGAAGTCCACAGTTTCCGGCGCTGAACATGAGTTTAGCAGCCAGATAACCACACTCTTGACCGGCCTGGACAAGTACCATCACTCGGTCCTCAAAGCGGAGGATCTGGGCGCCTTTGAAGTCAACCGCGCTCACACTGCGGTACACACCGCTATTGACCACCTCAATGACGCTGGTGTAGAAACCTATTCCGTGTCTCTGGAGCAGAACATGGCTGCGCTCGGTAGCGCAGGTCACCAATTCTTCTACAATGGCGAGCAGCAGACGATGGTTGAGCAGACCAGCATCGCTAAGGAAGGAGACTCAGAGAAGGAGCAGGTACTGAAACCTATTTCCAGTTATGGAGTTCATTACGGCCAGGGTCTGTCCCAGGAGTCTGCAGTCGACGCCGCCTTCATTGCAGAAGTCAATGCCGTCCTAGCTGCCATCTCGGAAGCCAAGGCGAAGTCCTCTGAAGCTGCCACCTTTGTCATTGCACACTTGTCCACCGTTGATGCCGTGAAGATGGCGCATGCCGGTGAAGCTCAGGCGCAGGCATCCATCGATGCTGTCCTCGCGACCGTCGTTAAGGTTCTCCATCGCATCACCACAGAGAGTGACAATGTACTCGTCCAGCTTTACGACCTGCCCGAAACCTTCACTACGGCCTCCGTAGAGAAGTTGAACACTGCTTCCCTTAGCAAGGTGGTCAATGACTTCAAGAAATATGGCATTACCACAGCGTCCGCCACCCTGGAAGACATGTGGCACGGACTGCCATTTGTTCACCTAACCGGGGATTCCAAAAAGGAGCAGCGCAGAGCCTGCAACGTGCTCAGGCACCACACTGGTCTTGAATGTCATGTGGAGAGTCAAGTGGCCAAGGCGGCAAGCCGTCGCTCTCTTGCACGACGCCAAGGCCCTGACGATCCCCCGGTTGAGCAGACCCCGGTCGAGGACCCCATGTACCCCGTTATCTTCACAATTATCCTCCTCCTTTCTGTGACTCTAATCCTGGCCCTGTACGCTATTTCCTTTGGCATTGCGGGCATGGACCCTGGTAAGGACAACATTGTCTACCGAAGCACGGCAGACGTGAGCATCAAAGAGGACTAGAACGATTGATGTGAAGAGTATTATTTTAAGTTCCAGCGGCACGCTGTGTCGCATCATGCAACCAAAGACTTGCAGGGAGCATAGCTTGAGAGAGATTGATTCCTCTTGCAGGAGATTGAAAACCATATAACGAGGCATAAAAGACATTTCCTAATTTTGTATCATGCGGTGACAAATCATGGTGACTTGTTACTAAGGCTGAACGACTGTGATGAGGGAACCAAGTGATGAAACAAAGGTTAGCATGACCATGCTCCATGAGAACAAACAGGAATTAAAAAAGAAAAAGAGAAGTGAAGGATGATGAAGTTTGAAAGCTGTGGCAGGGTTGAGCCTTGGTGAAAGCGCAACAGTACCACAAATGTCTGTCTTGCTCACCAAAGCCGGCCCGAGAACGGGCACTCTTCCCTGCCTGTAGGTTTGTTGTCGCGTCTGAATCTTCAGAAGTTAAGCGGCAAAAATCATAGCCCACTCTGTACACACAACGACGCATTTAAAGGTGATTCAGTCGTTACATTAGAGGTAGAGATCTGTTTAGGAGCACAAGATTTATGGCATCTTTGAAAATATCAGCAATAAAGGAGACAGAGTATGTCCATTAAGCAATGGAAAGAACGGGAGATAACCCATGTAAAGTTTGTGGAAAGATGTGGGCCCCTTGGGTAATGCTGAGCATTGTGAACGCGGTAGTGAGCCGCATAACAAGAACGAAGCACCCAGCGACCAAAAAGGTTCCCTTATTTTCCTCTTGCCTTCAGGATGACTGAAACACGCACGGCAATTGGAGCGTGGTCAGCTTCGATTATGAGGCGGAACGGGTTTCCCCCAATCTCCACACAGAACTGTCTGTCCTTTATACTTTCGTTTCCAAAGTTGCCATTGAATCCGTCCTAATGTACGACAGAACACTGAAAATCATACCGACACTTCCCGGGTTCCAAGAGCCTACTTACCTTTTGATACTTGAGTATACATCCTGGTGAGAGTCCAATGGGGGAACAATGGTCCGTTCCCCAAAGAAAGGATATTTACGAAAACCTATACACTAACTGCTAGGATCTTTAAAATACCATCATGTTGCATACGGAGCTGGAAATGTGCAACAACAGTGCCTGTGGCAATAGGCCACCCTCCGCGTGGATCCCGTAAACGGTTCCTCTTTTCCGTTTGCCTGAGGCGGTGTTCCAGGGATAGGGGGCCTATTTTCCGAACCCAGGCGGGGAGACAGGGCCAAGAAAATTGGGGGGCCCCAGGGGGGTCCAACTAGTCCCGTTGGGACTGTATGTTCTAACTTGGCGGAAAAAAATTGCTCCGCCCAAGCGGCGGCGGGGGAAGCGGAGACGAAGGGGCAGGAAAATATTGGTTCCCCCTCCACCAAAGAGGAATTGTCTTGACCGGGATTTCCGCTCTCTCCCGTTTCGGCGGTTGGGTGATGGTGGGATTCGGCTTTGGGGTTGGCCCCCGGGGGGGGGGGGGGGTCGGGGGTATTTGACCCGAGGACCCGTCTTCATTGCGCACCTTCAATAGAATGTGTCGATAGCATACAGAAAATAAGATTGTTGGCGTCCCTTGTGAATGAATTCTGTGCAGGTCGAATACACAACCAAAACAACTGGACTAAGAATGGGTTCTTGAGCGTCGTCCTGTCCAGGCGGAGGCATTGGGGACTGAGGAACAATGCCAAAAGATCCGAGACCATATGAGTGGCCGCTGGTTAAGCACTGTGTTGTACACAATCTGAGCCACAGTGACATCCTTGTGGCTCTCGACTCGCCGTCCATCAGTGGCGGCTCCAAACCGCTTGATCCGCTCTTCGTTTGCCCTGGATTTTCCAGGAAAGGTGGTGACAGCGATGAGGGTAATGTTGATCACTGCTACCCTCTGTTGGCAAGACCAGCGTACAGTATTTTCCAGCCGATTAGCGCAGCGATCCACCATTTCGTACGTAAGAACCGGGGGAAGATGCAAATCATTAACCAACCTGTCACCGACAGTCACGGAAGAGTTGTCGGGGAACAGGCCATAGGAGTGCGCATGCCGGGGAAAGGTGCGAAGCTGTCGAAGGCTCTTGGTATCGGCCTCACAGCATTCCATTACAGAGGGTCTCTAAGTAGGCGAATGATTGAAGAACTTGAGGAGAATGACGCTGCTCTGGGCGATGAGGCCGGAGAACTCCGAGTCGTTGCTGTGTACTTCCCTCTGTGGTGCGCCTTGAGTGCTGCAACTACAGTGTTCAAAAGCAGCAACGTAGACCCGGTGGTGTTTCTCATCAGCGGCGCAGGCTTTTCATCGAAGGAAGACCAACACAAAGACGTGGATCAGTCAACCACGGGCCCCAGAGAGACATCGAATGGCATTACAGACACAGAAGGGAACGAGATTGCGCTCACAGTTCCCCACGATGATGACGATGACCTGCCCATGCCCAAGCCTATCTCTGAGACTCACTACATTTCATCATCAGGCTATCGACCCAAAGGCATGCTGTCGCGCGAAGTCAGCTTTGCTGCGGCTGACAACGACGATGTCGGCAAGGCTGACTCGAATCTTTCGCTGCGTGCAATGGCTGTCGACGTTGGCCCCTGCGGCGGAGACTACGACAATTCTACACAAGCCACCGCTCATTTACTGCGCGAATTTATTCGCGTGACAGTGGGCTTTGACAGGGTCCGGGTCTACCTTCTGCACAGTGGCCCGGGCATCTTCAAGTATCAGGCGAACAATGAATTTGTGAACCATACGCTCTTGCCACAGCTCCATGCCCAGCGTCGGGAGGTAGTGGATGCATGCAATCAACACGTTGCCGAGGTCGAAGCTTCCGCTCTTGGTACCAGTATCAAAGTTGCGCCAGAGGACGAAGACTGGCACGCACACTTCAAAGTCACCCTGTCGCTGTCGGACGGTGCCCCTGCTCGAGTTCAGGCCTTAATTGCCTGCCTGAGGAATATGACGCCGGACTACATCCACCTCTGGCGGCCTAAACGCTTCTTTCATGAAGGAGTCATCTCCGTCGGTGATGCCGAACGGCAGACAGAGGATGTCGTCAGCACCAACCCACCACTGCCGATCAACAGTCCCGTGCTGCACCAAGACACGCGCGCTGTCGTTGACGAGACGTTGCGTCTGAAGGCCCAGTTCGAGTCTGTGCTACTAGGGAATGACCACGAACTGGGCACGTTCTGGTTGCGCAAGACACGGAAGCCCGTGCTTGCGGTTCTTGCCATCAGAGATCGGCAGACCGGAGGTCTGATTTTCCATCATGGCATGAACATTGAGGTCAGCATGCCGACTGGCACGCTCTGCTCGGAGAGGAACGCGATCGGTTCGGCTCTGTGTGCGAACATGGGCACTCGACGCATGGACTTTGTGATGATTTCGGTGCTGTCCGTGGCAGTATCTGCGCAGCAGCCGACACAAAGTGGAGGTGTCACGCCTAGCCGCAATTCATTGTCCACCCCAACACGCACGAGCGGCAGTCGCAAGGTCTCAGCAGCGCCTGGCTCCCTCGGTGGCCTGCCGCCTTCGCCACTGTTGATGAGCACGGACCCTAGCCAGAGAAACGATGGCAGATCAGTGACTGCCTTTGAACTCGGAGACGCTGCTAACGTTGGGGGTAGTAAGCGCCGCCGGCTCGAGGCCGACGTCGCCATCGATCACGCGCAAATCGGGGCCGCTGGCGAGTCCGTCTCGGCATCCACAGTCACGAGCATGGGAGCGGGGGCCGCTGGCGTGCTAGTTAAGAGTCCCACAGATCTCAATCCGCTCGCTCCGTGTGGTGCTTGCAATGAGTGGCTGAAGAAGATTGCAGAGGCCAATCCGGACTTTAGGGTCATAACTTTCCAGACCTATGCATGTGAGAAAGTGTATGTAAGGGAGGTAGTGTAAATGACGTAGGCTTTTCCTTGGACCTTCGCCCCTTCACTCGTGCGGTTGTTCGTAATATATAAGAGTTTTAATGTTTGCAATGCATTGTTGATGTCTTATGGAACATGATTCGTTTCGTGTCTGTGATAATGCGATGTTGATAATAGCTCATGTGCTCCCCAATTTGCTTTAGGCAGCCTTGGCCTTCTCTGACGAAGGGCTGGGCTTGTTCCCAAGCTTCTTGGCAATGCGCTTGGTGCGATTGTTGTGCATCTGCAAAAACAGACCCAAGAAGATCAGATACTGCACGTAAGCAAAGCCCCAACCGAACAAGGATCCGTTGCATTCAGTGCAATTGAGACCGACAAAGGCCATAATGATGATACCACCGATAAACTGGGCAAGCTGAATGTATGTGACGTACTTGCCGTACTTGCGAAGGGGCTGGATGTACAAGCTCAGGGCATAGTAAGCATACATCCAAACGTGCACGAATGTGTTGACGAGGGGACCGTACCAGTTGCTGCTGAACGGGTAGAACCAGGCGAACAGGCAAATGTAGGCCGTGATTGCGTGATGGTACCAGTGCAGGAAAATGACGGGGCGCTTGCGCAGTACGAGGAAGGCAGTGTCAACGAATTCATAGAACTTGGACAAGTAGAAAATGTAGTACCAGAAGTTCATGTTAGGGACACCGACCTCTTGGTTCTTGTCGCAGACGACAAGTTCGATGCCGCCGCTGGCCTTCTCCCAATTGGCGACAGTGTTGTATAGCAGACCCAGGAACATCCACAGACTCAGCACGCAGAGGATGGCATTGTGAGCGAAGGCGGCAAAAGTAAGCTCCATTCCCTTCTGGTTGCTCATGAGGTGCTGGCCTAGGAAGAGGAGGGCTACATAGGCGACGCTCATGACTGCAACGCCTTCAATGTTGGCCAGGGGCCAGTCTTCGACCCGCTCCGGAAGGTACACCTCGAGGGCCTCCTGAACCTGGAAGGTCCACTGGAACGGAGCCAGATTCATCATGGTCTCTGCTAGTGACATGATTGCAAGCTACTATTTAGGGATAGTATTCTACAAAGAGCTATTGAGTTTCCCGACCAAGCGTGTGCGTATGTTTCAAGAGGAAAGGTTTGCGCTTGGGGGCAGTGATTCCCTGTTCTGCCAAATACCTGAACACCGCTGCTTCCCGCTGTTGCCGGATCACCAGACAGAGAAACTGTTCAGAATCAGGAAGACCCACTGATGGCAATAAGCAGAGATGCACGCACCCCCAGGCACAACTTACTATGTAGCCCTTTCTCAGCCCCGTTTGCACACCAGCTGGACAATCCTTCCGCTCAAGCTGCAAATCAGTTAGTGGTGTTAGTGGTGGCAACCCAGCATCATCCGGGCATTATCAGTTCCATCATTCGCATCAATCTGTGGAACTATTACTGCTCACATTTACGTGAAGCATCCTCCTGCAAGACGACAGCATATCTATTGTTTCATCATTTTCAGCCAAGGGTGCTCTGCCACTGCACTCCACGATAACCAGACCTCAAAGCCTTCTCACCACGGGCAACACCCCTCCACATGGAGAGATAACTCACCTAAACACACACCCCCCCCTCTCCTTCTCCTCCCCGGTCCTTTTTCAAACTCTCTTCTCCCCAGGACCGCCTCTCAGTGTCTTAAAACCCCATCACCTCGTCCTCCTCTCATCTATTTTGTCATATGGTCCCCGCACAGCGCGTTTTGGTTTCCGCGATTTCCCCCTGTTTTCGTCTCGCTATCCCAGACGGGTCCCACCCACCCGCACCAAAAAAAAATTTTCAAGGTAGAACCTCCAGGACCCTCTCTCATTTTCAAGCGGGAGGCCCCCCCCTTTTCCCCCCCGGGGGTGGGCAGGGCCGCAGGCCTGCCAAGGCAAAAAATAGGACAGAACCCGCCAAACCACCCGTATCTCACTAAGGAATGCCATAGCTGTCGGAAAATAGGCCCCGCGTGGAGGTGATGACGTGAGAACCAGGCGTACGGTGATGAGCACACGCTGAAGGCTGTCAGGCCGCAAAGGGGGGTTGGTATGTGTGTGTGTGTGTGTGTGTGTGTCGGGGTAACCACCACTGACCGCTGTGCTTGGAGGAAAAACGAGTGAAGTGAATGTTTTCTGGTGACTTCGAGGGATGGAGTTGGGTTGTGGGGCATGCGTCCTGGCGCCTCGTTGGTCAATGGATGGGCTACTGCATAGGAAGGGCAACAGAGAGCGCGCAGGTGCGCAACTGATCAAACTCTTTTTGACTTTGACATACGTGGTGCGTCGTCCGCCGGACCCAACTGTGGACAACGAGGGCAATTCTCCTATTGTATAGTGAATGTACCGTGCGGTCTTTTTTTTTGGGGCTGCGTCTGCTCTTCGTGGCGAGATCTAGGAGTCTATTTTCTCCCGGGCGAGGCACCCGCCCCACGGCGTATTGATTAGCTATGCCCAAAAGTTGGTGGTGGTGGAAAGCGGTGGGGGTTCAGGGCTACCGGTGAACGTTCACATACTATAGGACAATGACACGCCGATGCAATGTGATCGTGGGTTGGTGATAGAGATGGTGTTTGTAATGATACATCTGTGTATTTTACATTCAGGCATCCTGTGCCTCTTCGGCAACGCCGACGCTGCTCCTCTTGAAGAGGTAAGCCGCAACACCGGAACCGACCAGAACAGCGGCACCGACGGAAATACCAGCAATGAGGGCAACGTTTGTGCCGCTGTTCGTTGATGCGGCAGCGACGTTTTCAGTGCCGGTCAGAGACTCAGTGGATTCAGATTCCATGGTGTCATCATCTTCTCCGTCGACGGCACGGCCGGTCACTGCGTAGACACCAACCGTACCAGAGACTTCGTATCCCGCAATGACAAAAGGCACACCCATGGGAGACTCGTTAGCTGGGACAAATATCATACCCTCGGGTGCGATCATGTTGTTCTCATTGTCAGTACCCGTAACACCATCGTTCTGATTAATATATGACTGGTAGACAGGGGCAGTAGGGTCCGTGATTTCGTAGGTAAAGATACCGTCATTGCGCTCCATACCGATAAATGCAAATGTGCGGTCACCCAGCTTTCCAACCGCCAAAGCTTTGGGCTCGGGTCCCTTAGCATCGGAGCGAGAATCAAATTCTTCAATCAGACCGTCATCGATGTTGTGCAAGTTGGGGTTAATGGCAGCGATTATCGTCTCGAACTCATCGCCAGAGTCGTAAACCAGCTCTCCTGTCTGACCATTGAAAATGGAGAAGGACCGACCGCCAAAGGCGTACAGGGTGTTGAACACGCCCATTTCGTCTGCGCCAAGAGTGTTGGTAATCTGCAGTCGGCCTAGTTTGGTCTCGTCTGATGTCTGACTCTGGAGATCTGCAGGGGTGAACTCGGCGTCCTCGGCCCGAATCTCCTCACTGAATCCATCGTAGTCACGGGAGTCTCCTTCGTTAGCGGTGACGATGTAGATCACACCATCAACCTCGTAGCTGGCGATTGAGTCAGGCTGATACATGCCAAGCACACTATTCCACGACTGGAAGTTGATCTCGCCATCCTTGTCGGAGGCATCAAAGGTCTGGTCCAAGCCGGCCCAGTTCTTGAAACCCAGGCCAAAGATTCCGGTGATTGCCGGCACGGACAAATCAACGGTAACAATCGCGTTATTCTCTTGGCAAGAAATCCAGGCCTTGTCACCCTTGATTGTAACGTACTCAGGTTCAAGGTCCTGCGCAGGTGTGGAACCGGGACCGAAGATGCGAACTTGCTCTGAGTCAATGAGGTCGGCAAACTCACCGCCCTCATTGAAGACATCAAAAGTAAGATCGGTCACATCGACAGGCAGTTGTGGTAGGTTTGACGTATCGATGACAGTGATAGAACCCTCGGGATCGATATCGTAGGCATCACTTGGCTCACCTTCGTTGGCAACGACAACCTTTGTACAGTCCGCATTGAACGTAAGCATGTCAGGCAAGAAACCAGCAGGGACGGTGCCGATGCTGGAGTTATCAGCGCCATTGAAGAATTCGACATTGCCACGCTGACCAGTCTCGGCAGCTTCCACAGCGACAGCGACGAAGCCACCACAGGCAGTCACAGAGTTAACACTGCCGTCGGGAGTCGACAGGGGTAGGGATTCCTGTACCTCTAAGCCCTGACCGTCGGCGGCGAGAACGACCACGTCTACCTTGGATTCCTCGGCATTATTTACAACGAACAGCTTCTGATTAACAGCATCGCGGGCAACGATCTCAGCGGCACCCTCACCACCTAATTTTATGGAAGTAACAAAGCTCAGGCACACATCTGCCAATTCAGGGCACTCGTTCGTGACAGCCTGAGCGGAGACAGTGGTCGTCAGGGCGACAATGGCAAATCCTGTAAAGGCAAACATTCTTGCTTGCGATTGGTTTGTGATCTATTTCAACAGAATCTTAAGCAGATGAGGGGGCTTATTCTATACTTTTCTATGATGGAACTTTTTGCAACTAATAGGTGAGCGGGATCAGACGACAGCTACGCACTGACGCCGCGGAGATCCGGAAGTTAATGGATATTACCGGACATGGGGACTTTAGGTGGACGTCATACGGTAGATGATGAGAAAGTCGCCCACAAGACCAGGCCTACTTCATCAGTAGTTCATTGCAGTGCTTAACATCAATTCTAACATTGGCGATGCACGTTTGGTGTCGATATTGATGATATCCGATATGATACAAGAACATCCCCGATCGGTCAATTAAGGGGTTCCCCTTGGGGGTCATTTCCCCCCTCGCCCGCTTCCCCCCCTTCCACCAAACCCCTCTCGCCCACCGGACCCGTAGGTGGTAGGAGGAATGGATCCCAGGTAGGTGGTACACGACGTTCCGAAGGGAGATAAAAACATTAGGGACCTACGTCCCCAAAGTGGAATACATTTACTATAGGGAAATATAGATTCCAGCGGGGGGTACGTTTACACTATTTTTTTTTCTCCTTTGGCTAATCAGGGATCGTAACGCGCACGGAAGTGGCTGTTTGGTGAAGGAACAGGGAGAAAACGGGAGATATTTTTTTTTTTAACAGTAATAAGATGATCATCAACCATCATCAGCGTCGCCGCAAAGAACAAGAACGTTGTTGTTCCGCACAGAGCGTGCCCAGCTGTACCAATCTGTGCCTGTGATGGTGAATTTGATAGTAGTGACAGGTCCAGGCACAGCGTTGGTACACAACGGAAGCAACGATGGAGACAAGGGACGTTGATAATCGTGTCCTTGCCTTGTTGATTGAAGTTCAGCTGCTGACGATAGGAAGTGCAAATTGGACTGTCTACGCTTTTGCGACTCTACCGGTGCCCTGTTTATTCGCAAATACGCTTGGAGGATAGAACCGGTCCGCTTAAGAATTTTCGAATAGTATGCAAACTATAAGATACGCATTCCACCGTTTCTTGCAATCAGTTACTCTTAGGGACAACACACCGGCCGCTCCGCGTCTGGCCGCGTTCATGGTCGTCCAACAAACCCCCCTCCCCCCCCCCTCCCCGGCGCGGAGGGGAATTCGGCGAGAGGCCGGTTGGCCATTTGTGGTGCGTGGTTGGGGGGGCCCCCTCCGGGGATGGGACAACAAAAGGGAGGGGGGAGGAAG
>PDIP01000031.1:46749-64132 GCA_002811645.1 Corallochytrium limacisporum
GGGGGGGGGGTGGGGGCTTATCCTCACACCGGCAAATTTCAAGAGAAATCACTCGCCGTGGCCTGTGATTTTAGGTACCACTCCCATAGCGAATAATAATAGTAGCTGGTATACCGGGGTACCTGGAGGAAAGCAGAGGAGATGTGTTGATTGGGTGTGGAGGAGCAGTTTGGGTCCGGGGTGGGGTCCGTCGGGAAGCCGAGCGGGCATCGGATGGCAGGAATTTTGCAGCCCCAAGTCTCCGCAGCGACGCTGTTAGGAAAGGAAGCGCTTTCAAGCACCTTTGATTTTGGGTCTGCCTGTGGCTGAATTCTGTGGTTTCCAGGGGTGCTCACGACCCAAGCTGGACAGTGTAAAATGAGTTTCAGCAGGATGTTAGTCGTCTGACTACGGATTTGATTTTTAAAGGTAGATGAGAAGGCACTCAGTTTAAGCTGGCTCTCTTGTCAAGCAGATGGTGAAATAGCGACCACGGAAACTTTGAAGTAGAAAGAAAATACCACACAGTAAAGAATGACAGTGACCAACAGAATAGACCAGGGATTAAATTAAATCTAACAAAATGGACCCAGAAGAATGTCAAGCGCGGCAGGAGGAGCCGCGAGAACAAGAGTCAGAACAGTGGTACTGGTGCCATGTGTGCAATAAGAGAGTACAGCTACAGGGGGACCATTTCGCATGTCCAGACTGCAATGACTCTTTCCTAGAGGAAGTGGAGGGTGTAGGTTCGAACGAACAAGCAGAGAATGATGAAGATGATAGTGATAGTGAAGCCGATGGCCCAGTTGGTGCATTTGCCCGGGGACTCGGAGCCCTGCTGGGCAATACTGAAGGGATAGATGTCCAACCAGTGGATACTGGAGATGGACATCAAGGCGCTCAAGTGCAGGTCACTATTGAAGCTCTTGGTCGACTTCTGGGAGTCCTTTCTGATAGGTCCTCGGACAGTACCAACAGACCCAACACTCGCAGTAGTACCCGCAGTACCCGCAGTAGCACTCGGCACGCTCGGCAAAGTGTACCGGAATCACATGAAGGACGAGTGTCTGAAGATCGGAGACCGCATTCTGCAGGTTCAGGGGATGATTTAGTCGCGGAAGTTGTTGATCATGTTGACAACGAGGATGAGCTCGGGCTGGGCCACGACGAAGAGAATGACGGCGACAACGAAGTGGCGGACGGCAGCGAGACCGGTCCCCTTCCAGGTAATCCTGGAGATACGTTTTCGGACATTCTCATGCGATTTCTGCAGGCAGCACTGGCACAAAACAGCTCAGGCCGTGGTAATTCTGGGCGTTTGCCTCCCGGTTTGGAACTCTTTTCCATGTACGGCAGTCCGGAGGACTATGCATGGGGCCCGAATGGCATGGATGAGATCATCAGTCGACTCATGGAACAAGCACCGAACCAGGGACCACCACCGGCCAGCGAGGACGCTATCAATGCATTGCCAGAGATGCTCTACACCGAGAAGCATAGGGAACAGGGATGGGACGAGTGCCCGGTGTGCCGGGATACCTTTGAGTTGCAAGCAAGGTTGAGACACTTGCCTTGCCAGCACTTTTTCCATTTTGAGTGCATCAAGTCATGGTTGATCGTGCACGGTACATGTCCTGTGTGTCGGGTGTCGTTGGAAGATCAGGGGTCGACCACGCAATCATCACAGTAGCTTAGCCGAGGCCACAGTGGGACATCCTTCTTGAGCAACCGATATTAATTTCTGTATTGACACATATAACTCTAGACACTTTTAGTAATTCATTTCTCGCGGTTTTTCTTTGTGTTACTGTACGGCAATGTGCTGCCTGCGCGCAATGCCTTCTTTGTCCTTCTTGTTCTTTGCCAACGCCCTACGTGACGATGACATTGAAGTCCGATTCGTGCGATGGTGTTCGTTGTTCGGAGTCCACGGGCCGAGGGATTCATTTGCGTAGAAGTCCATTGGGTATACCTCCTGCCATGGGATAACACCCATGGCCACGTTCAGTTCGTATGGGCTCAGCAAGGGCTTCGGAAAGGCATAGCCCCAGTCAATGCTCAACCTGGGGCACGCAACCTGAACCCAGGCATCCACCCCGGCGAATAGTTCCAATTTGTCCGGAAAAATCTCCGAAAGCAAAACAGTCACGCATTCCCGTCCAGTGCTTTCGATTGACGTACGAAGAGAATCCGCGACGACCGGCGCACCTTGGCGTCCGAGTGTACCGAGAATGATTCCGATCGTCTTGGCAGACCGAGCCCTGGTGATGGCTTCTCTGCGCAGCTTGTGCATTTCAACATGTTCGTAACCTTCCCGGGTCAATTCCTTGCCGTAGGGGTCGTAGCGATACGCATCCAGCTGCGGATTGCTGATCATGATGCTTTCCAGATGAAAGCGTCCATCTCCCACGAAAAGAATGCACGTGGGCTTAGAGTCTTCGAAGGAAAGCTTCGGGCTCGTGCACCCCAAAATCTCCCCTGGAGAAAGTGGTTTGGACTGCGGAATCACAATTTCATAATGTTTAGTCAGCTCCTGCTTCAGCCCAAAGAGGGCGGTGGTGAACTGAACCGTGCTCACAAGAACAATCCTCTGTCCTGCTGGGAAATTGCTACGTACCGTCTGCATTAGATGGTTGACATCCACACCAATATCGACAAACACGTAGAGCATTGCAAGACCCTGGCGCATCTGGGTATCAACTGGGATCAAACAACTGTGTCCGTAGTGAACAAGCAGATCGCAGCCCAATGCGCGCGCCGTATAGTCGTCCACGCAGCACGCGCCATAGACCGCATCTCCCATGATCAGCACCTGCTCTACATCAGTGAAGCGTTCGATAATATCCGCAATCGCGCATGCAAACAGAAGCAAGCCTTCTGGCATTTGCAATCCAATGGTCTTTGCGTTCTCACATCGTACCCGCCAGATTGTCTTTTCAATTTCGAAATTGTAGTTGCTTGGGAGCGCCTTTTTGGCAGCCTGTATCGCTGGATCTGTGTAAAGCTCTGGTGAAACTTGAGTAACAACCGCCCGATTTCTCGTTCGTGTTGGTCTACGTGCACGGGTCTTGGCTACTGCCGTCTGTGCTGATGGCGCTGTTTCTTCCATGATGCAGGCCCAGGATGTATCCAGCTTCAAGCGACTACTATCTCTATACCTCAACGTTTTATTCACCTCAATTTCTTTCTCCGCGCACAGATCACATTGAATATATGGTTGGTGAGCTGGTCACTTTATTCAATTATTCATCTGTTTGAAAAGAATTCCATTTCCACCGTGCCGCCCCGAGTACCTCCACACTGCTCTAGTCCTGATCCGGCAGCACACGCATGGACCGGGCGTGCACGGGAATTCCCGACCCCCCCCCCTTCGCACCCGCTCCCTCCCCTCCGCCCGTGGTGTTTAAATTGTGGCGGGTGAACAAGCGTTCGGAGGTGATTGTGTTGGGAGCACTGGGAGGCACACACGGTCGGGGTCCCAAAACCCGCCCGCGGATCTCCCCACCTTTGCGTTGGCCGTGAGGCCGAGAAAGGCCAAGTTCCTGGTGGCCCTCCGATGGTCATACATAGCTAATGTGGTTCCTAGCGCTTATATTTTAAAGTGGTCACATGTCGATGTTCGCAGTTTCCACTTGGTTAGTTGTAGTCAACTTTGAGCATGTTGACAAAGTCCACTGTAGAAGCATTGGTGGCCTCCACTTGCTGACTCGCTGCCTCAGTGAATTTCGCATCCCATTCGACAAGCGTGCGCAGAACAATGTCTCCGCTTTCCTTGCGGGTGTACGTTTTGCTGCTCTTGGCCTTATCCGAAATGGTGCGAGTCGCACCCCAAGAGAAGTCGTCCATATGCCAAAGGGCGTACAGCGGAAGCACGAAGTAGAAAATCGGGGTTGCTATCATGTTAAACATCATCCATTTGAGGACGTCAAAGCTGCGACTCTTCAGTAGTGCTGTCAACATAACTACACCGGTGACACCACCAATGAAGATCAGAGCCATCCATGGCACTGTGCCCCCCGCGATGATGGAATCCAAGAAGAGATAGAGACCAAACAGCAGGGAGAAGGGCAGGGTGAACGCGGACATGAGATCCACAAAGACCACAGTCTTCATGCCGAGAGGGCCATAGCCGCAGAGATGAGGACAGAACATCAGAACGCTGAGATTGTGAAGAGTAGAGTTGATCCAGCGTCGGCGCTGGCTCAACAGAACCGGGAAACTGTCGGGCACGACTGTGTGGCAGTACGGTTCACCGGTAAAGCGCAGGGTGCTCTTGGGGAAGTACCACAACAGCAGGGTGGTAAGGTAGCGATCTTCCCCAAGGGAGAAGAGGTTCTTGTCATGCAGGGTGTTCACATCGTACACACTGTACTCACGAAGGATGCGATCATCACAGTAGATGGGCACCTCGCCTCGATGATTCACCTCCTCACCAGGTTCTCCAGGTCGTTTGATTCTGTACATGGAATAGCATCCCGGTAGACAAGTAACCTTGCCAAAGAAGCTTTCGAACGCCTTTGAAACGTTCTGCGAATAGAAGTATTCGAAGACTTGAATTGCGGTAACCCAACTGTCATTTGGGTTCCGCACTCGAGTTTCTCCGGCCACACCGATGGTACCTGGCTTGCTTTCACAGATTGCCACCAGGCCGTTCAGCGCAGTCTCACCCAGTTCGGTGTCGGCATCAACAGCCAACAGATAGTCAAATGAGTACGGATTGATGCGAAGCTCGTGACGAAGCGCACGGTAGATTTCATACTCTAGGGGCGCCATTGGTCGATTGTACAGCAGTCGATTCATGTAACGGATAAGAATGACCTGGGAATCGCGCTTGCCACGGTTGCCAGCTTTGAATGTCTCCCAGCGGTATCCACTCTTGATGATGACCAGGTAGGGCATGGTACGTTGGCCACGGCGGAAGACGCCACTGACAACCTTGGCTCTGTTGTACCGCATAGCTGGATCTGCGCTGACGGCATCATAAGCGTAGGATGGTACTTGAGTACGTTCCTCAGGATTATCATTCTTGTACCCAAGAATATCCAAAACAATCTCACTCGTTGGTTTCAAACTGCCACCTCCTGTAACCAAACCATCACAAATGACCACCAACACACGCTTCCGGTCTGGGTACAAGAGCTCCGCCGTTGAGAAGATGGTACGTTCAAGCTCTTCTTCGCTCTCAGAGTAGCATGTGACCTGGCACATGACATACTTTCTTTGCATTTCTTGGGCCTTGGGAATCAGGGCAGCCAGGCCAACAAACGATTTGAACAGTGTAAAACCAAGAACCAAAAAGGTTAGAATCGTCAGTGCAATGGATTGACCCTCGCAAGCTACGTTGAGAGTTTCATTGAGTAAGCTTCCCACCCGGAATTGTACATCCAGACATTCTTTGACAGCTGCCAAGGTAGGATCCTCTTTGAAAATCTGTGTCACCACCTGTTCCTGATAACTGACGTCCTCAGTGGGAGACAGAGAACTGATCCGATCTACAATCCGTTTGTTGAACAGTGCAGGGAAATACCGTTCATTGGTAGTGTACTTTGAAATGTCATACACGACATCCTCGTAAGCAATGTACATGTCACCGATGCTGCGGTGTAACGTGAGATCAGTTTTCGCCATCACAAATGAACCAACTTTGAAACCGTCGATGGCGGTAATATCAATATCTGTGTGACAGGATTCAACGGTCACACTGGTCTGGCCGTCTTCACTGGTTAGCTTGCACAAGGCTTCACGATCCACCTGTCCTGCCCCCTGGGAGTAACCACTGATCTCCTCTTCAATCGGGTCCAAGACAGAACTACGGCGTCTTCTTGTGGCATCAAGAGAAGCAAATGCAGACGTCGCATCTGAACCACGCAATTGGGTACCTGGTACAGCAGGTGCAATATTCACAAGAGTATAGACCCCGGCAGTCCGTGTTGAGATGGCCCTGGCAGCATTTTCAAACTCTATGCAAGATGTGGATGATGTCAAAGAAAGAGGATCATATCGCTGAAAAAGATCACTAATTACCATGCCATTCAATGCGTCAAGAGCGTCTGTGACGTCCACATTACCAGGGTGCTCCCAGCCTGTCAGATCGTACACATCACCATTGATTATGTAGACACGATTGGATGAACGTGAGAGCTCGTACACCTCTGCCAAAGACACTTCAGTTCCTTTCAGAGCATCACAGACCAACAAACGAGCACCCAGAACAACGAAGACAAGAGTGCTGGAGATCAGAACAGCAATGAAGCACAGAAGAACTTTTTCTCTCCATGCCACAAATTGATCTTTTGTCTTTAGATTTGTTGTCTTCCGCAGTACAATATCTGGAATGAAGAACGTCACCGTGTTTGCTAAGCCCACCCAAATCTTTCGCTTCCAGGTCCGTGGTTTTGAAATGTAGACATCCTTCTGCGGCTCCGCGTACGTCTCCTTCACTCCCTTTTCGTGCTGCTCATCTTGATTCTCAATCGTCTTACCTTCTTCAGGGGTTGTGGCATGCGGCAAGACTGTGGTGATGTCTGTGGTATCCTCAGATTCTGTGCTTGCTGCTTTCGGAGCCATCTCACCCATCAAATTCATGGTGCGCATTCGATTGCGGATAGCTAGAATATCAAGATCATGATCGTTCATATCTTCATCATTGTCATCAAATGCAAGAAGATCGGTTGAGAGCGCCAGTCTTATCGGCGCGTCTGCGATATCTTGAACGGACGCTAACACGTGTGCTTTTGATATACATAGCTCTACCAATGCATTCAGGGACCGGTAGAGAATGCCATCCATTGCCGGAATCTTGGTAGTGCACACGTTCACAAAAAGACACCCAGCATGAGTGGACTCCAATGTCTTCTGAATTGCCTCCCTCCCAGTTACAATGGCTTTCACATCCTTGCCCTGGATAGAGGAAATCGATTTCATGATAGAAGACACACTCTGTGATATGATTTCAAAAGCACTGTGTTCATCTTCCTTTACCACGTACAGGCCGTCCCTAACAAGGTCATACACCAAAGGATCTCCTTTGTGGGAGCTCTTCACTGTGGTATGACCCTTAGCTGGGGTTCCGAAATAGTGACCAACAATACCCTCTCGCACGACATGCATGGCCAATTCTTCAGCGCATATGTCTCCGCTGTTGATTCCTACTTGTTTCTTATTGGATCCTGATTTGCTGAAAAGTGCACATCCAGCTGCCAATTCGTACTTATCCAAATCGGCCTGTGTTACCAGAGACCAAGTAGATTGCTGTTTCTTCGAGCACACTGCGGATTGCGTGGCGGCCTCCATGTAGTCAGATATTCTGGATGCCAGCTCTAACTGGTTTTTTGCCCAAGACTTTTCCTCTCCCGTAGGATCTAGAGATTTTAAGCACTGTGCATGCAGTGTGGCCTCCATGCCTAGAGCAATAAGTAGATCCTTTCCAGACATGCTCTCCTTGTCCACCCTCTCCGTATGGTTGTGAGGAGTACAGAGAGCTCTGACTGTGAATTTTCTTCCGACATCATCGCGTAGAGTGGCCTGAGAAGCCGTATTCTTCTTGCTTGAAAGTCCTCGATTGATGAGAGCAAATAGTCTCCCAATCATCCCTTCATATATGCTCATGGCAAGTGCTTGCTTTCTGCGGATCGCATCTACAAATGGTGTCAAGTAAAGAATATCATCATCAGTCTCCTTTCCACGACCAGACAACGCACGCTCTCGAACAGTTTCCCGAGTAAGCATGGTTTCCATAACTGATACTTCGCATTGGAAGGCACTTGCGCATTTGTACAAGGCGAGTCGATCTCTAATAGAGGACGAGCCGTCGTCCTCCATGGTCAAACTTAGGTCTGTCAATGCAGCAATCATCAGGCATGTTTTGTAGATGTCTTCCTGCTCTTCCTCAGAGAATCCCAGGTACACCATACTACGGTGCAGTGATTTGAATCCGCAATGTGTGCTTTCATTCTGAGCCTGCGACTTGCGGCTGGTGGCTCTTTCCCAACTGTAGGGAACGTACCCGAAGTCGGACATTTCTTGCTCTTCGGAAATGGAAATTTCAGAACCAGATTTCTCATCGCCCAATGCTGTGTTCCGAATTCCCAGTGTGACAATAGGAATAATAGCTAATCTGGGAAATCCAGCGTGATCTGTCTTGTTTACATATGATGATTGCAGTGCCAGAGGCTGAAACTTAACCGCTTGCAAGAGACGGGTTCGATGGACCACTGAAATTTCATATACTACTTGGTATCCCATACATGATGATGAGGTACCATTCGATACATAGGGACTAAGTTCCGTGAAAGCCCGGAGCACAAACACTGCCCTGAGGCTCCGGTTGGCTAACGTACAGTCAATCGATTCCAGTCCACTGGTCATCGATCCTTCTTGTAAGCGCAACAGTGGTGCAATGGAATGGGGGGTTGAATCCCGATCTGAGGTATCTTCGGTAGTGTACGCAGTGATCACATTCGCTAGCGCTAGGAAAGTTTGAGACTTTGCTCTATTGTTGTTGCCCACTACACACAGAGTTTGGTCCTCCCCGGTGCTCACACCCTGAGCAAGAATAGTCAAAATGTGATTGTAGATATGGTCCTGTTCCTCCGACGGCTCATCGAGTAGATCTTCACTTGACATGAGTTTGGGAAGCTGTGCCCGTAGGGAATTGACACCAAATGCATTTGAAATATCGTCATGATGAACTGGTGTACTTACCATAAGCGTATCATTAAGTCGTTTAAAGTTATCTAGATAGAGACCCTTCAGGGCCTCCTGGAGTCGGCCAGGGTCTTTCCCCATGATTTAAAGACTGAGGAGTGTTTGGTGTGTCTCACTGGCGTCTGATCGCCTGTTAATCAAGTACGCTGAGTTTTAGAACCTTCACTACAAACAATATGCTCAAGCATCTATTTCCTCGTGAATGTGATTCTTGAGCACCCTACAGCAGTGTCCACATGACCTGTGCGCACCCCTTTCCCCTTCGCCATATGACTTGGCCTACAAGCCCTCACCTAGTGAGCACGGTGATGACGGATTCTTCAGTGGCTGGGCTTTTGGGGCTTGCAAGAGGAGGGAGAGCCCCGGTCAAAACAGAAAAAAAAGGGAGGGACAGAGAACCACAGGGCACCATGTACCGAGCCTAAATTTGTAAAAATTAGACTGGGTATTGTTCCGTGATGGAAGAGAAATGGGGACACCAAGGGAGCCAACAGCATGGGGAGGCGGTGTATTTTGTGCCACCGACAACAAAGTCAATATACGGGCCAGCCAGTGCAGATGACACAGTCCCACTAAAGAAACAGTGTTCGAAAGGACTCATGGCTAGCAAAAAATCACTGCAAATTTGTTTTCTTGAGTATGTGCAGATTTACTGGCGCTGCAGCCTGCGATTCCCACAGCAATCACTGCTACCCATAGAGATTAGTCTCTTGAATTCGCGCTCATACGGGTGTTGACTCTACTCGCTGACGTTTTGGAAAGCAGTTGGATCGCATGCCCCACGGTTCTCTGTGTGGCAAAAACCATCATAAACCCAAGGTAGAGATGTACTTAATGGGGATTTCGTGATGCCGACGTGACAAGGCCCAAACAGGTCGAATTTGACCTCTTGGTTCAAAACTCGGTCATAGACGGCTGACATTGTACAACACTATTTTCAGGCGTACAGCATCTACCGAAGTCAAGTCTCCCAGACATAGGTTTCTTATGCCCTTTTTGTGCTTGTCGAACTTCTTCCAATCTCGTCCATACTTCATCTTCTGCTTCACCCTTCAAGCTAAATCACCCGTCTCCAAGCAAACCACTTAAATATCATCAGATACAGCCAAACCGCTGGGTACGAGTTTGGGGATTTGGCCGAAGACGTGGCGTAGGGGCGCAATGGCTTGCTGCTTTGGGATCGGGAGCTCCATTTTGTATATGTCCATACACTGAGTGTTTCTTCGCTCTTCTGCGCAGGTTGGGGACCTACACCGAGTTCCGTTCAAGTCGTTCACCAGCTCAATGAGGTCCTTTTTTTCCACTGTCGTTGCCACTGTCTCCCCCACGCGGCTCACCCCTTGTTCCTCCAATTTTCACTTCAGCTTTGATTGCCGGAGAGAGGGGGGTGATTGCTGGGCAATTTGAATGCGATAGTACTAGTACCCCTAGGTACCGGGCTTGTGATCTACGTGGTACAGTTTCTCTGAGCGAGAAGCAAAATCCGTACGGCCTCCATTGGAGGGTCACCGTGGAAACTGCCAAGCTGTGTGTGTGTGTGTGTGTGTGTGTTGGGAAGGAGGGGGTGTGATCGGTAAATTCGCCGGTCCTCTAGACGAAGAACAGAGAGAGTGGGAGCGTGCGCCGGTACGGGTCGTACCTCACATTGCTACCGCCCAAGCCTTTCAGTCCCACACTGCAGTACGGACGGAATCAAAAGGCAAACCTGCGTAAGGTGGTCTTAGGAGACCTTGTGCCAACGTTCCAAACAATAAGTTACATGTATATGGATTGGTTCACTCGCCGTACGGTGTGGGAGGCTGAATTGACTGCCAACCATCTGTTGATGTACCAATAAGGTATCAGCAAATGTCAGCATGATATGGACATTTAGTATACTTAAATTGTATCGCAGTATCCAGATATCTGTGCCATGAGGCATGAGGTTAATAATTTAGGGCCCATAAATCCACTCAATTACGCAAGATATCAATGTATAGGCGGCGGTACGTTATGATGGCACTCCTGGTTTAATAGGGGAACACATGTACTTTACCATTAGTATTCGGGTGAATTGTGTCTTCCGCTCTGCAGTGTCGCTTGAACGGGGCGTTTCAAAGGACTGGTCTGATGGCCTGGAAGCTTGCTTGAGATACTATCAGCTGAATATATGAATCGAACTATTCACATACCTGCGCGATTCCATCCCCTCCACCACAGCAATCGGGCATGTCAAAATAACGGAGGACACCCTCAGCCTTTCTTTCTACAGGGAACAACTGTCATCATCATGTGTGTTCAATTTATCGCACCTATTGCTCCTGAACTGCGAAAGGAATTGACCCCGTACCAGTCTCCGATTTGAGACATAAGATCCTAAGGTTATATCTTAGGGCAGATTCCTGTTGGGGGGAGATATCCCAGGTCGCCGCAGACACCGCTCTAACATTAATCTCTGTACGGTACTTCACAACGAACCGAGGCATTGTCGACGTTGGGCCTCCATGTCGATTCAATACCAGAACACAGCGCATGGTATTTCAACATTAGGAAATGATTGCATAAAATGGCTTAGTAAGGACATCAGCAGTTTTTTCCTGACCAAGGACCGTAAAAACATTCGTAGGTGAGATGGAAGGAACGATTGCATAATGACTTAGGAACACTTCGACGTGGGCCACAAAAGCTACCAACATGCCTGAGATTCTGGAAATTATGATCTGCAGAATCTGCTACGCAGAATTCCATGCGGATCTGAACAAGCCAATGCATGCGGATGAGCCAGAGATGTGCCGAAATTGTGCAGAATTCACAGATAAACTGCTCGGGGATCTAGGACGCGGAGAAATGAAGTCATTAGGGGCCAACAACGCTGTAGCCGATATCATCAGTGAATTTGCCCGCCATGCCACAAGCGTTGCACACGGTACCGGTGCAGAGCGCATGGAACCGAAAGGAAAGCAGCCGGAACTGCTCACAGAAAGCAGGCCATCAATGCAAAGCAACGGCAGTGGGAATTCTGAAGCTGGGACCAACGGGGCCACTACAGAGTTTGCGCATAGTGGAATACTATTGCAGGACTATTTCAAGGCTTACGCCAAGGCAATGAAGGAAGGTGCAGACCTACCAGAGCTTCCGGATGCGATCCGTAAGAATGAGCAGCTCTGTGCCATGCTTGGCATCGATGATAGGGATGCGATTCCACAGGAGGTACGGGACGAGGTCTCCCAACTGTCGTCTATTCTGAGCACAGTACTCAAGCCGAAACAAGGACGGAACCCAGAGAAAGCGTCCTTTGACGAAGACGATGACAACAATGATGTGGATGCTTTCAATATCAGCCTCGACCATGGCAATGAGGTAGATGACGATGAACCGCCCCCTTTCACGCCAAATGACGTAACAGCACCATCTGCAGAAGGTCCTCCTCCACGTCAACGGATGGCCATCACCATCACAAACGGACGCGTAACGTACGCATCACCAGTAACATCACCCCGTTCTGAGGTGTCGTCTTCGTCGGCTTCCGGCGCTGATTCTGCCTTCAATGTAACCCCCCGCACTGCAGATGGCTCTCGACATCCAGCACCGGCATCGGAGCTCCTGTCCTCTGCATCTGGCAGCGCCGGCTTGGCCCAGGGTCCGCAGCGGGGCTTGGCCAAAGGTCGAAACCGTAGCCTCGCACAGGGTAGTCAGCACCGTCGGAACCGAAAGAGCGGTGCTTCTACCGCCGTAGCCACGAACAATTCCGGGCTATAATGTTCACAGAGTCATCAATCATCAATCCCTATTCCCGTTTGTGCCATACGTTCATCCATACTCATCACCATTTCAATCATACCCTTCATAAACGCATACCGTATTGTTCCTACACAGCCACTAGCATCGTGGTTTACCATCGGTCACAGCAGGAAAGCACTATAAGGCATAGCTGCAAAGAATTTTAGTTGAGTCGATTACCACGGCTTGGATCGGCTCCCATTGTGGAACCTTGTCACACAGGCCTTAGGGCTCGGGGGCGCGCTCAAATAATGGCTGGGAGGAGAGGGGACACGCGTGCCGGACTGGGAAGGGCCCGTGTTTGGCTGTTTTGACTTTGATATTCAAATTTGCATGCGTTTCTCGGGAGAGGGAAGCGCGAGCAATAAAGCCGGCATTGGGAAAAAAGGAAAAGCCAACAAACACCTGTAACAGGAAGTCTCGCAGGCAAAGGCTCACCCAGTACCACACTGCGGTCAGAGCTACATTGCACAACAGGGATAGATAGATCATGAGGAGACGTATAAATTCTGTAAAATTTAGGTAATTTGAAGTAATGGCGTTGCTTGCCTGTACCTCCCTAGACGGCTTTGTGTCATAGATTGAACTATAGTATGACTTGATGAAACCAACCGGCATAATTGTGAAAGAGTCACATGTAAAAAAGTAGCAAGAGAGTTCTGTTGATAATGTGGTGAAGAGATTTACACGGTCCGAGCCTCTTAGTTTTCTTAGAATCCATCAAATTCAAACCAAGAGCCATTCCATGAGCGTACCAGAAGCCCAGAGTCGTTCGGTTTTTGTGGGTAACATCCCTTACGACGCCACAGAGAGTCAACTAATTGAAGTCTTCAGTGAAGTCGGACCCGTTATCAATTTCCGTCTCGTCACCGACCGTGACACAGGCAAACCAAAGGGTTACGGTTTTTGTGAGTTCAGGGATCGAGAAACCGCCCAGAGTGCGATCCGCAATCTCAACAACTACAACTTCTACGGGCGCGCCCTTAAAGTAGATAACGCAGACCGCGGGAGTTCTAGCGCAGGGCCCCCGGTACACAGTCAAAGCAGCGCAGGACCAAGCGGTGCCCTAGGAGGATCCCTCGGTGCACCACCACCACCACCAGGACCTCCGCGCTCTCCGCGCTCCTACGACGCCACCGGACGCCCCGACATCTCCAGCACTGGTGCCAGTGGTGGACCTGTTGGTAACACGGGAACCCTTGCTGCTGCACCGCTCCAGGCGCACTACGCACAAACCGCCTCCGCTGCCGTTGCTGAAGCCACTGCTCGGTCAGACCTACCGACCGGTTCTATTGTTCCTCCAGAGCACTGCATCGAAGCCATACAAGCCGCTATGCTTGGTATGGACCCTCCGGAACTGTTGCAGTTCCTTAAACAATTCAAACAGTTTAGCCAGGAGAAGCCCGAGGCCGCACGCGCCTTGCTCCTCCAGAATCCGCAGTTGGCGTACGCTTTGCTATTTGTCGAGGTCAGCCTGGGCCTTGTTGACCCTTCGAAGCTGCAGGGCATGATACAGAGCGGTATTTCCATGGAGGCGCAGCAAGGCGCTGCGTCGGCTGCTGCCGCGTCACGAGCCGCCACCGCGAGCACGGCGGGCGCGCCTTTGCCTCATGCGGCTTCGGGTGTGTACCAACCGTCGATGCCGGCGCACCACCATGCACCCCCTCCACCGCCACCTTCAGCTGCTCCCCCGCAATCGTCGTCACTTCTAGGCAAGCCCAGCGATGCGGGTCCGCCACCGCCACCGCCGGGACCACCGCCTGGCGCTGCTCCTTCTGGCCAGGATGAACTGATCCAGCAGGTCATGTCCCTGACCCAAGCACAGATCGACCAACTGCCCCCGGCAGAACGAGAACAGATCATGATGCTTCGTAGTCAGTTTGGATTGTAGAAAACCGGAAACAGCAGGGAAAAGAACACAGTTACAGTAAATTCTCTTTAATTTTATTTTGCTTTGTCAAATGCTAATCCAGCAGGAGACAATTGACCACGGTGTCCTTCTTGAGCTGCGTTAACTTGCCCTTGGCTGGCATACGGATGAGCACGTCGCTGACCGCCAGGGACGGTAATCGCGAGCTCCGTTGGAATCCGGCCACGTCGACATAGTACTGGGGAATCACCCCGGTCATGAAATCTGCCGACGAGAAGTCCTCGCTAGTTTCAGGGTGCAACATGCGTAGAGTGCCCCTGACCAGCTCTGGACGCGGATCGAGATCATAATCTTCAGTCAGCTGCGCTTCAATTGTACATAGCTGGTCTTTGCTGACTGACACTCCGGCCACTTTTTGCAGGAAAGGCCGCACGAAAAGTTTGAAAGTCACGCCGGCACTAACGGGATTTCCTGGCAGGCCGAAGAATACGCAGGGCCATCGGCCCTTGTCACCCTTGCTCCGCGTAGCCATAACGGTCGGTTTGCCGGGCTTGAGGGCAACACGCCCGAACTGAATTTCGAATCCGAGTTCGATCAGTGCTTGCTTAATGAGGTCTTTCTCCCCCATGCTCACTCCACCACTGCAAATGACCACGGGACTCTTGGCAAATGCCTCCTCAAGCGCATCGCACACCGTCTCGAATTCATCCTCCAGAATTCCGCCATCAAAGGTCCGAACGAAATTGAGTTTCTCTAATGACCCGATCAGTAGGTGCCGATTTGTGTCAATAACGTGTTCGAAAGTCGCAGTGTTCTTCATCAGGGTAATTGGGTCGCGCAATTCATTGCCCGTAGAAAAAACAGTCACCTTAACTTCGTTCGTAATGAAAGCGCGAACACCTGCCATGAGGCACAGAGCTTGCGCTGCTGGTCCTGCGCAGAGACCCGCGGGCAACAAGACGTCGTTCTTCTTGAAATCACTGCCCACCAAACGCACGTTTTTGCCCTCCTTCGCAAATTTGGCAGCTCCTTTGAGCTTAATTGTAACCTCTTCGTTGTCTTTGTCCTCAACCAAATCTGTGTCCTCAACAGGGATCACCGCATCGCAGTCCTGGGGCAGATGCGCTCCGGTGCTGATGCGAACCACCGAGAAAGATTTAACATCTCCAGAATTCTGTGCCGTGTACGTCGGGAAAATCTTGAGGCCCGAACCTGCGGTTGTCACGCCCTTAACCATGACGTCAATGTCCTCGGGACTGCCTGCCGCTTCCAGAGCCTCTGTCAAGAGGGCAGCATTGAACGCATATCCGTCCATGATCGACGTCGGTAGAGATGGCATGTCAATAGGCGAGAGCACAGGCTCCGCGACGAGGGGTGCGTGCAAGCGTTCCCGACGATTAACGTGTCGACCCAGAGGCACCTGGTACTCAAGGTTCTGCACCATGTGCAAGTACCCATCGATTTTGGTGGCCTCCATGACCTTGCCAAATGCGTCTTCGTATGGAATCATCGGGTACGCCGATTCACGCGCCCGTCGGTGCGGGAAAGGTACTGGCGGCTCGTCGCGTTTCCTTTCGGACTTGCGGCGGCGCTTGGGAGGTGGACCCAGAGGAAAGTCTGAACCGTTTGGCCTGGTGCCCGCGGCTGGTACCTCTTTACCGAACAGCATGTAACCCTCCTTTACCAAAGTATGAAACGTCGCATGACTAGCAGCAATCGCGGCCGTCTTGCCACTGATCTGGTCAAATGCGTGGAAATACACCGGCTTCATGGCCTCGAAGCATTCCTTAGTGGCCTTCTTGCTGCCCGGAAGGCACACGACGAAGATTCGTTGATCTCCGTTGCGACCCGCAGTCATGACGCCAACCAAGGTTCTACCTAGAGCTGCGAGGGGAGTCTTGTTCAAACTTTCCCGGGTGATTAATTGTGCAAACCCAGGCACTTCGTAGTCTAGCCATTTCCTGACTGCCTGTGGAGTGCGATCATCCCAGGTTAGTCCTGTGCCACCCAGTGTGATCAGAGACTGTGGTGCTCCAATATGCATAATTTCGTCAAGTGTGTCTTCAACCTCCAGATCCTTGCACAAAAATCTTGTCACGGCCATTGAAGCCTTCTGGTGATCTCGCAGCAGGCTAGGGAAGAGCTCCAGGGCTATCTCACCCGCACTATCTTCCTCATAAGTCCTTGAACTTGACACTGTCAGAATCAGAACATATTTGCCCTCAATGTCATCGGTCTGCAGGACATTCCTTATGTCCTGTGCCATGGACGCGACATCAGCCGCTTTGCTATCAATGACTTGCATCCTGATAATTGGACTGGTTTCCACCCAAACTACACAGGAGCCCAACACCTGAGCTGAATTTGTTACCGAATGTGGAGTCCTGTCCCGTGTACCTGTACAGGTTCGTTTTTATACTTACGTTCCATAGATCCTGCAGTCGGTGAGAAAAAAGGGAAAACTGTAAGACCGCAGAGATAGGAACAACAAACGCCGGACCAGGGCTGACAGATATCGGTGTGTTGGCCGTACTCCAACTTCATGGATTTCAACCGCCAGCTCCGCCTTCACCAACCAAAAAAGTACCGATCTCCGGAGGGCCAGACGTCCACTGTGTGTGTGCCTGTGCCATTAAATCCGACGTGTCATCGCTGTCCCATCGATGGGACGAAAAAGCACTTTCGGCTTCACAGACTCTCACCCAATGCCACCCCACGTAAAAAACAACACCGATGCCATCGAAATCACTATTAATGCAGGCAGTGTTGGCGAAAGACCACCAAAGGTCGCCACCAACAATAATGTAGCACACGCGCACACGTACACACACATACACACAGGCTCACTGAAAGATCGCATCAAAGTATGGTTAGTTTACGAAAACATTGCGCGCATTCCTGGTCGCACAAGAAAGGAAAGAAACGAGAGGTTTCAAACGGGCTGAAGAAAAAAATATCCATGGGTGCGGGTTGATATAACCACAGCAATCGTAACGCACTGCCTTTTCGGCACAATCGCCAGGCCGGGCCCGCTCACCCTTCCCATCCGCAGTTACCCCCCCCCCCCCG
>PDIP01000031.1:64877-141820 GCA_002811645.1 Corallochytrium limacisporum
GGGGGGGAGGGCGGCGGGGAGACCCGACGAAGTTGCAGACTCGGACGCGCCCGGTTACGATCAGCCACCGGCTGGTAGCGGGCCGTCTGGGAGAGATGCGGGCTAACAGCAAAGATGGCATTGCTCGTGCTTGGCTTGCGAACTTATGAGCGACTTCTACAAGTAATGTGAACATGGATATGTATTTATTAGGATCATCATTCAGAAGGCGGCCTTAGACAGCGTTGGACAAGCGCCCGGCGGCAAATGAACAAGACTGAGCAATGGTAGTCGGGACCTCACTTTAAGGTTAGTAACGGATAGAACAACTTACTGGCCAGGATGACAGGGCCACTTCAGTTTGAGGAGCTACCCAGTGAGATCATATGCCTGGTTTCCAGACACTTGGATCTGCATGAACGCCTCGAATTGTCGACATGTTCGAAGAGAACTCGAGCAGTCATGTGTGGACCCAACAGCCAGGCACGGTTGTGGGGCGATGTAAAGCGGACTCTGTATAGAGATGTTGAAGGGGAACAGATGTACCTTAAGCCCTTTTTCCCACGAGAACCAAACTGGAACGAAATGGAGCGCACCCTGCGTTGTGGTGTCCACATGCGATCAGTGTTTCCCGGCTCCATCATCATTGTGCGCATGCACTGCTACACATTCAAGCAACCGCAACACTTCGCCATGCTCGGAGTGGCAGATATCCTTGATTTGAGAGACTGTCAGCACATAACCAGTACTGCATGGTTTGGTAGTGTTTCGGAACTATGTTTATTGGGATCGTGGCACATTTCAGATGTCAGCACTTTGGGTCGCCTAGTTACACTTGATCTGAGCTTCTGTGAACGTCTGACAGATGTAAGCGCTCTGAAGCACATCCCTGACCTCAGTCTCAAGGGCTGTCGCCGCCTGGCTGACATTTCCGGCCTGGCCCATGGTGGCGTCCGCCGCCTGAATCTTGCTTACTGCAATCTCGTCACGGACGTGTCCCCGGTGAGCTATGTGCACTCCTTAGACCTACAGGACTGCACAGGCATCCGAGACATTTCATGCCTCACCGGGGTGCATTCGCTCAACGTTGCGGGAATGGCTGACTTCAACGGTCTGGACCGGCTCCGTCAAAACTTGCATGTTCTGCGGGTCAGTGCGCAAAACAAATCGCACGTACAGATTGCCAAGAACATGCTGAACGAGGCTGATGATGGCGGAAATGCCAGTCTGCGCTACTTGGAGGCTGTGCGGGTGCACTGGACGCCATTCCTGCGAGCGCATTTCAGCATGCAGTGCGAATGTGCTCATGGCCACCCGCTCAACAATCGCGTCTCTTTCGATTTCCAGTCCACCCGGCCGGATGCAAAGTCCGACAATCCCACGGAAGTGCAGCGCCAGCACCCTATGAATGGAATATATGGCGTCGAAGACACGCGGTTTCTCACCAGCGCTATCCACTGCCTTTAAGGCATGCATACCGTTTAGTATACATTAAGTATTTTAGGAATTTCTCTATTGTTGATTCTTTAACAAGTTGTCTGCGATACTGTGGTGGTCATATTCTGCAGGCGATGCTTTACTTGGAATGCACATGTCGTGCACCTATGTCAGCGTGTCTTCCGCCCGGATATACTCACCGACATCAGCCTGATGGAAAGCTACCACAGCTGTAGGGTCCACTTTGCGCATGTCCTGGGTGTTCTTGGCTGTGACTCCGAACCCAAGAGGAATATCGCTCATGCTAAAGATCACTACCCCTTGGTACTGCGGCGTGTTCTCTGTAATGCGGCCGAGGTGGGCCTTCAGTACATTGTTTCCGTACAGAAAACTCTGTTCACCATTAGGCTTGAGCCACACCTTATGTTTGCAGTACTGTGCAATGTAGTCAAGACAAGTAATATGCAGGCGGACCTTGCCAGTCTTAGTGAATTTTCCAAAGCAAGTCCCCAGTGAAACTAAGTGATCCCGAGAAATGTTCGTGGCCCGACGAAGGATCTCGTCATTGGTGTAGTAGATACGCTGTTCATGAAGACGGAACACCCAGTCACCGTCTGAACGCTGTACTAAGTGCTTAATGTTCTCACCAATGAATTGTGCCAGCTTCTCAAAGAAGCGACGAGTCTCGTCCTCTGTCAATGGCCGCATGGTTTCAAGATCGGTCAACAATGATGTAAAATTGTTGGTCATCTCCATACTATAGCTCAAGTGTACAAATTCCGCGAGACCAGATTTTCTTATACCAACCGGAAACACATTCAATAATAATGAACCATCTATGGAACCACGTTCTCTGCAAGTAGACCACGGAAAGTGTTGCACCGTGCGTAAGTCTGGAGACTCCGCGCGACCCGCATGACCCACCAGAAATCTCCCTTGCAAACACCCACCACCCGCCCGTGTGGTCGAGCCGACAGGTATATAATTAGGCCCCTAAACAATCAAATTGAAATCCAACCTGAAGATGAATCAAATACTTACGTTCACAGTTATTCGAGAAGAGCGGAAGAAACTATTTTCAATAGTGAATGTACGGAACCTGGCGCCCCAAAAATCGGAAGCGGGAACTATGGGCGCGACCAATGGCGTACATCTCGGTCGGTATAGGCACTGAAATAGCCGCCTTTCCCAGAGACCCGCCCGCTCGACGCAACGGTCATCGAGGGAATATATAGAAATCGATGAGAGTTTCTACATACTCTTAGTACCATGGGTACTGGGTTACGTGTCAGAATCCGCAGCGGCTTCGCTAAACCCGCCCGGGGCCCCAAACAAGGCCAACAATTTCCTTCTGCTGCCCTGCAGCCCCATCTGCCTCCGTGGCCTTTTCGCAATGCAGCAATCACGTCGATCACCAGCACGATCTGCAGCTTTTCGAGTGCCTTGTAGCAACATAGTATTGGACTTGTCAGTGTAAACTACTTGAAGGCGTTAGTCGAAATGTGTATGACTTATGTCAGTGCGCTGTAGACTAACTTTTTCAAGTGGAAAGTGAACATATTGTTGAGCAACCCGCAGTTTTGATCACCGAGGAGAGTCATCCATGAGCTGGTATCAGTCGCTCAGTGATATGTCGGCTGCGGCCGTGCATTCTGTTAAAGGCTACTTCGGTGGTAACCAAGAAGAGCCCGATGCTCATACTGATGAAGAACAAGAGCGCATCATTAGCGAAATAGAGTTCCTAACCGATCGGGACCGCGAAGAACAGAGCCGCAAGTCGCTAGTAGTGGCAGTATGTGGTATTGTGTCCGCTGGCAAGACCTCCCTGCTGAAGGCACTCTTAAACATCCCGCCGCAGAACCGCACTATGGAGGTGAGTGCCTTGAGCGGAACAACGAAGGAACCGCGGGCGGTACTGCTGAGGTCGAGCGAGGAAGGCCATAGCAACATTATTCTGCTCGATCTGCCGGGCCTGCACGAAGTTTATCATAATGATGACCTGGACGGGAACACCCGATACCAGAGGTTCCTGAAGAGCATGTTTCGGAGGGGTGTCATTGACTGTGGAATCATGGTTGTGACGGGAGCGGCGGACTCCAACCAGCGAAAGGATTACCAGGAACTCAAGCGCATTAGTCAGAGAGTATTTGTCGTACGTTCGAAGTGGGATGACACCGAACATCTGTCAGAGCAGGGACGTGCACGGATATTGAAACAGTGGCGCAAGGCTTTAAGTATGGAACCAGAAGAACCGATTTTCACCACCACTGTTCGCGGCTACGACCCTGAAGTCGAAGATTACGGTAACGTGCGCACAGAAGGACTGGAAGCCCTGCGCAAAGAGATTCTCAAGCTGATGAAGACCCTAGGTAAGCAAAACGCACTCTACGTGTGGGTCAATGAGGTCTTCAACGATGAACGGCTCATTATGGGTGCTGCCGTCGCAACGGTCGTACTCAGCATAGGTCGTATGGCTATTCTGGCTTTGTAGCGGAGAGGTCCGCTACTCCATCACTCATGCACAAGTTACTTTATACATCACTCTCATGTTAGCATACTCGTTTACACCACACACCGAGTAATCGATTGGTCACAACCCGGCCACTGTCACTCTAGTGCACGGTGCCAGATCCCGCTCCTCATCTAGATGCAGCAGTCGCAGTCAGGCACTCCCAGCACAGCCCACCTCTTTCAGCGCAGGGGGGGGGCACTTTTTCTAAACAAAGGAGACCGGCGGCGTACGAGGCCAACCATTGGACTCTGGACGTGCGGAGACCACATCGCCAGCCGCTCATGCGTGCTTTCCAGTATTCAGTTTCTACACAAGGTACATAAAGAAGATGGCATGTTAGGATGCGTTCAAAACGAAGTATCTAGAGTCATATGCTCTCAGAGAAGGTGCTCAGTAGTATGCTTTAAGGTCATGGATTAGAGACATGGCCGTCGTTGAAATCTACTTCAACCCCGGCGAAGAGTCTCATTGTTTGCGCTAGCTCAGTATGACTATGAGCACTTCAAAAGAAAAGGGCAAGGGTAAGGCCCCTGAGACATCAGTGGTCGTGAAGGAAACAGAGATGGGCGAAGAATATGACGAAAAGGACTTTGAAGTAGAAGACGATCCCACGGAACAGTTGGCGGAACTGGCCGTAAAGGACGAGGACGAGGCTGTAGAGGAGTACATCAAGAATTATGTTGAAGCGGAAAAGGGCGGTAAAGGAAGTAGCATGTTTAGCAAGATGAAATTCTTTGGAAAGGGCAAAAAGAACAAGGCAGACACCGACTATGGATCTCTTGTGAAAGACAATCTGTTCGATCCCACATAGTCGTCGTACATGCTCGGCATTGAATCCAAACGTAGTCCCTTCAAGCCACAAGAAGCACAGTTATATCCTTCGTTTATCATCGAAACCAGTAAGGGTTCCATCATCTGCAGTGTCATCATCATCATCATCATCATCATCGTCAAGACCATACTGTATGCCGAGACACTCCCACATCCCGTTCCCAGTGCGGTACATTTATTATAGACAACATGCAACTGCGCATAAGTTGGACGAAGGATATAACGTATGACATGAAACTGATACCTTCGTTATAAACTTCTAAAAGGGAGTCCATTTATATGGGCGGGATATCCCAGGCGCACAAATGCCAACGTTTTGAATTTTTGTTTACATTTCTACATATGTCATGTTTGCACATGAATTCATAAACACTCTATGAGTTGTGTATAATATACTACCATGTTTTAAAAATATATAGGTATTGCTTATAATCTTCATATTGCGCACGTTCTGGTCGCGGGAGACCCGCTCCCGCACAAGTTCTGCCTCGCTGTGGTCCGGACGGGCAAAAATGCCGGCCCCCGGTTTGGAGTTGTTAAATGAAAACAGCTGCACGATCTCCCAATTCAGGAGTCCAAAAAAAAGAGCAACAAAATAAAGACAAAGGTAGATTAAGGGAAAGGGACAAGGAGATAAAGGAAAAAAGGCAAAAAAGAAAGGGGGAAAATCGAAATCCCCGCCCGCCCGTGTGTGTTTCTTTTTTTTTTGGGTCCATCCCGCAGTTTAGCGGCAGCTGCGGGAGACTCCTCCTCCTAATTGAGAGATGGCGGGGATGGGAGACGTCGGGGGCTGTGGCGCACGGTGGGGAGATAACCTCAACGGGAACACATAGACTTTGGGGGAAGTGGACGGAGGGAAATTACATGTTGATAACGAACGTAAAACGGTGAGGTTTCGGCTGCAGCTTCGCTTTGTGTGTCCGTGGTGTTTGTAGTACAGACGACGATGCCCGTCAAAAGTCTCATGATGTGTGAAGGTGTGGTATCAGTGAAGGATTGCATGATGGTATTCCAAACCAACAGAGCTAGAGTTGGATGATGATCACGATTGTGTGAAGCGATCGGATATCGTTCGGTAGAGAATTCGGCAAGATCTGAATTCTGCAAAGATGGTTCCAGCAGCGGGCAAGGAGCCTGTGGTCAAGGTCTCTGGCCTGGATGAGTCTGTGACTGAGCAGGAATTAAAGGACTTCTTTTCTGACTTTGGTACCGTCGCGAAAGTAAGAGTAAGGAAGGATTTCACCACCGGTGATGTTATGGGAGAAGCCTTCATCACCTACACAGAGTGTGATGTGGACGATGTAGTCAAGTATACGAACGGAGCGATCGTGAACGGTCGACTACTGACCGTCGCGCAAGCTGAGGGCAAGAGGAACACGGTGGCTATCATTGGTGGTACTCTTGCCGGCTACTCCGCTGCCGTCGAGGCCCTAAAGGGTGGTTCCTCTGTTATCTTGTTCGATCACCTCGCCGGTGGTGAGGTTCAGAATTCAATTTTCACAGACGTTAGTGCCTGTGGCACGAAGCAACAAGCTGCAGCTGGTGTAAGGGACGATGTGACCACCTTCAAAGAGGACATCATCAACAATGCGGGGAAGCAACAGGACAAGACTCTTGCAGACAAGAACCTCGCCTCCCTGGTGGCTGAACGCAGCTGTGAAACAGTGGAATTTTTGGAAGAGATTCTTGGAGAGCAGCTCGGACACTTACACCACGTGGGCGGACATAGTGTACCGCGTACATTGAACTTCCAGGATCCTAATCTACCGCTCGGCGTGCGCTGTCTGCGAGCAATGCACAAGAAGATTTCTGAATATCCCCAGTTCCGAATGATGAAGACTGCAACGGTGAGCAAAATCGTCCTGGATGAGAACGGACTGCGTGTTACTGGCATTGAATACCACCACAACAACATAAGGGCTCAATTGCAGGTAGATACAGTGATCATGGCAACGGGAGGCTTTGCACACAATCAAGAGCGCCTAGCAGCTCATTGCCCCCAGTACAAGGACATGCCCATTGTTGAGGGCGTACGTGGTTCTGGCCGTGGCTACGATCTACTGGACGACTGCGGCGCCCTACTGACCCATATGGATAAGGTTCTTCTGGATCCGTTCTCTGCTTTCAATCTGAAGGAGACGCTGGGAAACAGTAATGTGACGAAACCGTCGCACTTGAGGTCCCTTACACCGATGACTAGCTCTGGTGCAATTCTTGTAAATTCTCGAGGTCAGCGCTTTACCAATGAGATGACCAGCTTCTCAAGTATTTCGCGTGCTCTGCTTACACTCCATCCGGGCAAGGACAGTGTGGACTCAAAACTGCCCTTCGAAATCAGCTGTGCAGCTCTGATAATTCCCACCTCTCAGGGTGGTGACCATGGTCGTGTACTTGATGTCTATGCCAAGGCGGGGCCTCTGGTGTGCGGCACCGTAGAAGAAGTGTGTGAGAAACTAGGCATCGATGCCGACGGTCTGACTGACACCCTTCAACAATGCTCCGATGAGACCGTGGACGATGCCTTTGACCGAAAGTGGTCGATCAGGCCACATGCAATAAGTCAGAGCGGCGAAATTTGTGCGGCTCTAGTCACCCCTGCAATCCTGTACACCATCGGCGGCGCTGGTACCAATTTACACGCTCAGGTCTTGCAAGCGACAACCATGCAGTTCATCGCTGGCTTGTACGCGGCTGGTGAGTGCAGTTCGGGTCCTGGGGGTGAGACCGCGTTGGTTGGCACCCCGATTCTCACTAGTGTAGTAATGGGTCGCATTGCTGGAAAGTCAGCAAGTCATGCGGAGTTGGCTGTGCCAGCTTTGCGTCCAAATGCATGGGTACCTCTGGCCATGGACCGGGTCATCAAAATGTCCCCGACCACGTCGCTTTTCCGCTTTTCTTTGCCATCCAAATACCACCAAACCGGTCTTGGAATCGGTCAGTACATTTGCGTGAAGGCTAATATTGAAGGTGAGGATGTAGTGCGCTATTATTCACCAATCTCTCGTCCGGAAACCTTGGGCCAGATTGATCTGCTTATCAAGATCAACGTCGGTGGTAAGTTCACCGAATATCTAGATCAGATGAAACCTGGTGACTTCCTAGACTGGAAGGGTCCCGTGGCCGGCCTGGATCTTGAAGTTGGTCGGAAACGCCGCATTGGCATGCTCGCGGGTGGCACAGGCATTGCGCCCATGATACAGCTCATCCGTTCCCATATGCTGTACCAATCTAAGGTCGGTAATGACAATTTGTTTGATCTTCGTCTGATCTTTGGCGTCAAGGACGAGAGTGAGCTGCTGTTGAGGGACCAACTGGAGGGGCACGCGCAGCATCATCCCGGTGTCCTTGACATCTACTATGTGCTGCAGAACCCGCCTGCAGGATGGACGATGGGTACTGGCTTCATTACCAAAGAGATGATTCAAGAACGGTGCGCACCTCCGAGCGATGAAGATGCCCTCATTGTAATCTGTGGCCCCCCTGTCTTCTGCAATGCTATGAAGGACGCGCTGAATAGCTTAGGCTACCAGCAGGGCAAGAACTACTACAGTTACCTCTAACGCATCCCTATCTTTTATTCATTCTAGGACAAGACACTCTTACATGACCACACTAAGCCTTACTCACAATACAGAAGACAACAACATTGGTTTCTGAAGGACAGCCAAAGTCTAGTTTACCTACTGGTATCCCCAAAATCGGCCATTCACCAAGACCAACAATGGGGTTCCCGATGGCCACCCAGAGAGGGGTTCCATTTAACTTTCGAAATTCTCCCGCTCCGCTCTTGTCGGAGGGTCAAGCCCATGTCATTCACTCTTGCTCATCTTCCCGACCCATGACCGGCATGGTGCAACCGGGTTTCCGTACCGTGAGGAATGTGTACTTTTCTGCGTCCTGCAGACTCCAGTCCCGAGTGTTGTAGTTGCCGCACAGACGTTCCGGGGCGTAAAGCCGTTGCACCTCGAAGCCGCGCCTCTCGCACTCGGCAATGAACTCAACAACGCCGTCGCGGTCCTCGCTGAGCACTTCATAGAATACACCGCCGGGCTTCAGCACACGATCAATTACCACTGGCAAGGTCTTCACGCTCAATAAATTGTACGTTAATTCCGCACCGATTGCAATGTCACACGGCTCGTCAATTTCCATGTTCTTAAGCATATCTTCGTCCAGCAGACAGGCCAGTTCACTGTTCCCACTGTCGTCTTGGCGGTCTGGGCTCGCACAGTCGCAACGGAAGCGACTGGGATCTTCAATTGGTCCTATTTCGTGGCCCATGTGGCATTGCTCAGCGCAGTCAACGCAAATGCCGCATGCATCATCGTCTGGGAAGCAGGTCAAGCATCGCCGCCAGGGCTGTACAGCAAAGGACTTCTTCCCGTAGACATAGCGCGTGCACTTCAAGTGTTTGTCCCGGTCCCCTGAATCTTCACTTCCGTTTAGCTGCTCCACCTCTGTGGCAAAGGTATCCCAGTCCAACCGACCACAGATGCACTTTGCAGCGATTTCAGGACGGTCGTCTCCGCTCTCTTCCGGGTCGCGACTGTTGATCTTGACATTGTATTCCAAGTTCTCCACAACCGTGGGCAGATAGTCAGTGAGAATCACGCGAGACGCCTTCTCAGCGGCCACAATGCCCGCGAGTCCGACGCCTGCGCCGAGCTCGATGACAGACTTGCCCGCGAATATGGTGTCTAAGTTCTCGTGGACCCACCTGGCCAGTACGACACCACCGTCCCACAACGCACAGCCTAGGCCCCCAGAAACAATCGACAGTTCCCGCAGATGATATTTCTGTTTTCGCTTCGTACCCTGACTCAGATTTATGGTCTTGCGCTGGTATTTTCTTGCAGATAGGGCAAGAGTGCGCCAGTCAATGTTGATCTCACCATTCTTCGGTCGGTTGTTCAACATGACCGCTGATGAATATATCTAGTACTGCCTTCTTCTCTTGTACACTCATCCAGCCCCAGAAACCATATTCATGTCAACGTACATACCATCTATTCATGGGCACCACTAGTTTATGTTTGGCTTTACTCTATAGATCAAGGACACCTCAAATGTTGTGACCACGCAAATGGTTCTGAGAAGTACCCAGCGAAATGAGAGAGCGTGTGGGACCTGGGACCCGCCCTCCCAAGACCTCGCGGTCGGCACAGGCGGGTGGGAGTCTAATTTTCTCTCTGCGCCTGTCATTGTGTATGGCGCGCGTGTGATTCGAAGGAGAGGGTTGTCGGTGGGATGGCGGGTCTCAAGCAGCTTGGGACGTATTACGGAACTGAGCGCGTATTGTCTTCTCTTCCTCCGCATGCTTCCAACTTAGCCAAGTTCTGTGGATCTGTAGGTATTTGATTCTTGGCACTGTTATTAGAATCAGTGCTGGCGTGTTCGGCTACGTCCATTTAAGCGAACATAAGAAATACACATAGAAGGCAGGGGACTAGATGCACACAAGGGACATGTAAGGGAAGCATGTGACAGATCAACAGCGGATATAATCCTATAGAGAAGACTCATTCGAAATTATCATGAGCTTCAGCCAGTCACAACAGAGGCAGTTGATTCCTCGCATTCTCAGTGCCTATGAGAATATTCCGGGCGGACCGCCCCGTGACCCGGACATGGCTCTCGCTCTGACTGCGCAGGTAGTAGACCATTTGCGGAAGAGCTTCCCAGAATATGGGCGAAGGCCTCGTAAGCCCTTTGAGAACATGGTCAGCAGTACCATTGACCGTATGATTGGCATGAATGCCCTGGATGAACTGTTTGCAAATCTAAACGAGGGCATTGACGAAAACAACGATCCTGGGAGTGCCAGTGAAGACGACGAAACCGAAATCCGCGCCATGGAGGCTGCCACACCGAAGCACAATACTTTGAATCAGAGTCTGGCTAAGGCCTATGCGGCACAGAATGAACAGACACAGCGGCGACGGAAGCGACAACAGAAAGGTACAAACGCATTGCCGTCAAAGCGGTCCAGAAATGACCCGGATACCGCATCGTCAGGAGGACACGAGTATAACGCTTCGATACCGAAGGTAAGGCTTGGAGACCTGGGTGGCGTGGACGACTGCATTCAAGATATCCGGGAACTCATTGAGTATCCTATGAGCCATCCGGAAATTTATGCACACTTGGGTGTGAGCCCACCACGGGGTGTACTGTTGCACGGACCACCGGGTTGTGGCAAAACCATGCTGGCACATGCAATAGCAGGGGAGTTGCAGGTGCCGCTGCTAAAGATTAGCGCTCCAGAGATTGTCAGCGGGATGTCTGGCGAGAGCGAGGCCAAGATTCGGTCGCTCTTCCAGCAGGCCCAGGAGGTGGCCCCATGCATCCTGTTCATTGACGAGATTGATGCTATAACCCCAAAGCGTGAAACCGCCGCTCGCGAAATGGAAAGGCGCATCGTTGCGCAGCTTTTGACTTGCATGGACACCCTCGGAGGCAACGACAACAACAAGAACGATGAAGATAGGGACCAGGACGGTAACCTGAGCATTGCCGAAACCACCTTGAAGCCGGTGATCTGCATTGGTGCAACCAACAGACCTGATTCCCTTGACCCAGCGCTCCGACGTGCGGGTCGGTTTGACCGCGAAATTTCTCTCGGCATTCCGGATGAGAAGGCACGAGCGCGGATTTTGCAGGTCATCACCAAAGGCTTACGCCTCGATGGCGACTTCGACTACCTTTCTTTAGCTCGAAAGACGCCGGGCTTTGTTGGTGCGGATTTGAATGCGCTAGCCAAGGAGGCAGCTGTGCTGGCCATTAATCGCATTTTCGGTGACATCCTCAAGCGGGAAGACGAGGTTCCCAACAATGTTGACGATACGATGGCCGACAGCAATCAAATGAATGGCACCATGGACGTAGATGGGGCAGCCCAAGGTGTATCCCATGTCGGAGAATCGAACGCCGTGGGAGAGAGTGTGAGCAACACCAGTCGAGACAGCAATACGCGCAATGCGGCATCCGTACACCTACGTATGAATAAGGACCCATTGCCCCCAGAGGTCTTGGCAAACCTGAGCATTACTATGCAGGACTTTGAAGCTGCGATCGACAAGGTACAGCCGAGCGCCCAGCGCGAAGGTTTTGCTACGGCACCAAACGTCACATGGGAAGACGTTGGTGCCCTGGATCATGTGCGGGATGAGCTACGTTTTGCTGTGCTGGAACCAGTACGTCACCCCGAAAAATTTGAAGAAGCCGGCATCAGTGTACCACCTGGCATTCTACTCTACGGTCCACCCGGGTGTGGCAAAACTTTGCTCGCCAAAGCGGTCGCAGGGGAGACTGGCATGAACTTTATCTCCATCAAGGGTCCCGAGCTGCTGAACAAATATGTGGGTGAAAGTGAGCGGGCTATCCGTCTAGTCTTCCAGCGTGCCCGTACCAGTGCGCCCTGCGTCATATTTTTCGACGAACTAGACAGTGTTTGTCCAAAGCGTGGCAGTAGCCAAGATTCCAACGTCACGGAACGGGTGGTCAACACTTTGCTCACTGAACTGGACGGTCTGGAGAGCCGCAAAGGTATTTTTGTCATTGCCGCCACGAATCGTCCGGACATCATCGATCCCGCTATGTTACGACCGGGTCGTCTAGATAAGCTCCTCTATGTGGCGCTGCCGACCAAGCAGGAGAGACTACACATATTTAAGACCCTCACCCGCAAGATTCCACTGGACCCAACTTGCAACATGCAGGAGATTGCAGAAATGCCGGGGCTCACAGGCTACTCGGGCGCCGACTGCGCAGCTCTCGTCCGCGAGGCCGCCACCTTGGCCTTACGCGAATGTATCGACCATGGTCTGCCCTCAGTGCTGGTACAGAAGAAGCACTTTCTGGCCGCAGTGCCAAAGGTCTTACCGTCCATCTCCGATCGCGACGAACGCATGTACATGCGCATGAGTCAGCGTCTGCGACGCGCCCGTGGCCATCTCGAACCCGAAGACGGCAGTGGAAGTGGCAAGGCTACCAATAATCCCGCACCTACCAATACGTAAACCGATAGTATGTGTCCATTATGCTTCAGTGGACGAATCACTGATAGGAATATGGGCATGCAAACTACGCGCACGAAAGTGCCCTTGTGTTTGGCGTACTTGTCGTATCTGCATGCCTTTTGAGGCATCCTTATACAGGAGGAAGCGAAGCCGATGATGACCATGCTGTGCGAATGCGTCCTGAAGTGCGCAATACGATCCAAATCTGCGATGGAGGCGCAAAGCTCGAAAGCGTCAGACGACGGACCTAGGATCTCCAGCACCGACTTGACTCCGGGGCAGTGTGTACGTCCGAACTTCCCCACACTCCACCTGTCCCATCCTCGTCCCCTTGCCCACGCCCCCAATCCAACCTCCACTGTCGAAGTCCCTGTACGCCCCTCTCCGACCAAGCCAGCAGAAGCAGGAGGTGGCATGATCGCACACTCAGTGCTATCTTTCCCACTGGCGAGAGAAAATATAATACACTCACTATATAAAATGCCTGCTCTGGCTGCTTTCTTCCCAATGCAAGCAGGGGCCGCTGCTGCTTGTTTCCGGGTCCTTTCCTTTCGCGATTCATCATCCCGCTCTTTATTTGGCCATTCGCACCCACCGCGTACGCCCTTCGCTGTAGGCTCTGTGCGAGTTTTGCGTGCAAAATCGTTACATTCTCCCCCCCCCCCCCCCCCCCCGGGGGGGCCTGTGTTTTTTTCTAAGTATTCGCCTTGCTACCGTACAGCCAGCCCGTCTATTTCCCCACCTATCGCTTGGAGTGGCAGACATACAGTACGGTGGTACCACACACGCCGGAGAGGTATCCGCGTTTGCCGCCGCTTCCAACATAGGCCAGGCTTTCAATATGACGGCAAGCGCCTCACGCACTGGGGCACACGCAGGAGACAGAGGCGATAGAAGGGGAACGGAGCGGCCAAAGGGACGGAAGGCAAAAGGAGGGCCAAGTCAAACGCAATCGGGTCCTGATGCGACTGTGCAGAAGAAACGGCGATGGTACCGGTACCAGCAGAGAAATAGCGCTGCCAAAAAACCCTTTTGCACACTCCCCTCCTCCCTTCCCCCGTGGCCCCTCTGCTTTTGGGCTCGCTGGTTTCTCCCTCTCTGGCCGTGTCCATCTCACTCTCTCGTGACCTTCATCGCAGGCGAAAACTCCGGTATTGCTGACTGACCCGGCTCCTCTTTGGACGCCCCTTCCTTCACAACCAACCCCTCCCCTTCCGACCCTGGGCCCTGCTTCAAACTTCCGCGTAGCGAAAGGCCCAAAGGTGGAAGCCCTGCGTAGTGAAAGAATTGCGCAATGGTCTCTCCCTGGGGGGGGGGGTGTGGGAGAGCCAGGCCACAGAAAGTGCCAGACGCAAAAAGCGACACGGGAAAAACCTACCCAAAAAAAAAAGAAGGAAGACCCGAGGGCGCCTTCCCAGAGCAAAAGGGGGAGAATCAAAAATTTTGGTGAGAAAGCTCTGGGCTCCCCGCTGTCGCGTAGAATTCCATACTCAGAGTAATGGAGACGTCGGTTCAGCTGACCCCCCCCCCCGGTGGAACGTTTGGGAGGTGGGTGCCTAGGCCAGTGGAGGCCTTGATTGATTTTCCTTGGCTTTTTTCATTTCTTTCACCTAAAACTTCCCCTGAAGCCCAGCTCCCCGCCCCGGGGGGAACCCCCCCTTCCCACCGCTGCCCCGGTGAGGGGGGACCCCTTCCGTGCCATACAGCAAAGGAAGGGAGCACGTCAGAGACACTGTGCAGTTCTGGCGCGGCACAATCGAAGGTCACAGTCCCACTAACAGGCCTTCACTTCCCTGATGGCAGCCCTTTTTCACTGCATGATTCTACGGGCCATGAAATTCAATGGGGACAGAACCGACCAAAGCCAGAACACCAAACGGGGACGGACGCACTGAAACGGAGCCTCATAACGGTCAGGGGGGGTCCCGCGGAGGTGTCCAGAATGACTGTGTTCCTTGTTGGCTATGTGAAGAACGGGTCTAGAAGTGGGCAATTAGAGTCTGATATCACTATTCACGTTCTTCGGGATCAGAATTCTTCCAGCGAGGTTCCTTTCGATCCATATAGCAACTCGACCAAAGGGGATTCTACGGCACGGGAACGGTGATCCTGACCCCCAGGAGTCGATAGAATAGATCAAGGAAACCGGGTTAAGTACTTCAATATTGTTTTTTTCTGGCATAGTTGTTTACCATACTTCTGGAATTTTTGCTTTCAGACATTTCTAATCCGGCGGTGAAGGCTGTTATTCATTTTCCCTTCATCAGCGGGCAAATGGATTGATATCAAAAGAAGTAACGTAGAATATTTATTTTCAAGGCGGAAGATCCGATACAAGGAACATGTCACCGGGTCGAACCCGCCGTGGCGAAGATGGTGACTTCTTTGATGACGATCCTGGCCCACTACTAAATGAAACTGTGCGCCGACCCTACCATGACAACTTCGAGGATGAGGGATTCGACGGGGATGACCAAAATGGTATTCATCTGCAAACTTTTTCCAATGGTTCACCGCGAGGCTCTGGGACTCTCCGCGGGTACCAAGGAGGATCGGGTACATCGCCGGTGACCACCGCAGCGGAGCACCCGGCCGCAGCTCTGCTATTCGACGATGAGACCCCTGGGTCATGGGTTGCAAAGAGATGGAAAGCTGTGGGTGTAGCAATCACAATTTCATTTCTGTTGGCAGCGCTGGCCACCGTCACAGCCCTTTTACTAGTATCCGAAAATCAGAGCAAGAACCGATACAACAACGGCATGGGCCCTCGCCCGTCCGCTGTTCAGAACGGCGACGATGAGTCGTCGGATTTCCGTGACGCCCCGCGCCAAGGTTTCATCACACAGAAGTCCTATGGACAGAGTGCAGCGGCCACAGACGTACCGCAATGTAGTGAAATGGCTGCGAATATCATGCGCTGGTCCCACGGCAATGCGATCGATGCGGCGGTGACCGCGGCACTTTGTGTTGGTGGCATTAATGCCATGAGCAGTGGGATTGGGGGTGGTGGCTTCATGGTCGTGCGGACGGCCAAAGGTGAAGTGAAAGCAATTGATTTCCGCGAAACGGCTCCAGGAGCAGCCACTCAAGACATGTACGAGGGCAAACCCGAGGAAAGCAGAATAGGGGCCCGTGCCATGGGCGTCCCAGGTGAACTGGCTGGACTGCAAAAGGCGCATGACCACTACGGCCGTCTGAAATGGAAGGATGTCGTCATGCCGGTCGCGGATATGCTCGCCTCAGGATTTGTCATCGGAGAACGCCTGGGTACGGATTTGCTAAAGCATGAGGAGCGTATTGTCAAATCGGAAACACTGGCCGCCGTCTACGCCGTAAATTTGACCGCTGGTGACGAAGCATTCTCCGGCGACCAAGATTACGACGACAATAACGTCGACAAGAACCCTACAAGCGGTTCCACCGGTGGAGCGGGGGGAGGTTATTCACAGGGCTGTGGCGAGACGGGTTGCATCGGCTGGGATGGAAAGACGCGCATGCGAACCTACCGCAAGGGAGAGGTTATTCGCTTGCCAACGTTGGCCAAGACCATGAAGATTATTGCGGAGAAGGGTGCCGATGCTTTCTACAAGGGTGAACTCACTGACATTTTTGTGGAAGATGTGCAGAGGCTGGGTGGCATCATCACAAAACAGGATATGGCAGAATACAAGGCTCTGGTGAAGACGCCTTTGGAGAGCGAGTTCATGGGCTACCGCATCTGGACGTCACCACCTCCAGCAAGTGGTCCTGTTCTGCTTCACGCTCTTTCTATACTTGAGCAGTATGAAGAACTCCACCCGGAGACTCTAGACGACGAGAACAGTGCCGCCTTTTTACATCCGGCGGTGGAAGCCCTAAAATTTTCCTACGCTCTGCGCACCAAGATTGCCGATCCGGACTTTGCAGACATAAAGGAAGTTATGCTCGAGGCGTCCAGTGCAGGCAGCGCAGTTGCCAAAGCTCGCAAGATTGAACCTAATCTCACCCACGAGCCGGAGTATTATGGCCCCCACTTTGACATGGAGGAGACCCCGGGTACGACGCACATGAGTATCGTTGGCCCAGATGGTGATGCCGTCAGTTTGACATCGACGGTCAATCTTATCTTTGGTGCTGGGGTCATGTCCCCAGGCCTCGGGGTGGTACTCAACAATGAAATGGATGACTTCAGCTCCCCCAACATTACCAACTACTTTGGTCTGCCGCCGTCGCCAGCAAATCACATCGCCCCTGGTAAGCGTCCGCTTTCGAGCAGCACTCCGGTTATCATTGAGGACAGCTCCAAAGAAGTCGTGCTCGTCCTCGGGGCCGCTGGCGGCACCAAGATCACCACTGGCGTCTACCAGGTGATTCTCCGTTGCCTAAAGTTCAAGCACAGCATCTTCAGCGCCATCGAAATGCCTCGCTTTCACCATCAGTTGGTACCGAACACAGTGACGGTGGAGTACGGTATGTTCCACGGCTTTGACGACCCTGACGATCCGGATCTCAACCTAAACGTTGACACCATTGATACACTGAGTGTGTTGCAGTCATACAACCACACTGTTGAGGTCCTGAAACCTGCGGGCTTCTTGTCTGTGATCCAAGGCGTGCAGCGACATAACGGCCGATGGTACGCGCACTCGGATGTTCGCAAGCACGGTCAAGCCGATGGATGGTGAAGCAATAATTTCTTGTTTATTTCTCGTTTTGCGCTCGTCACAAAGACAAGCGAGAGCCTATCTCTATCTCCTTCTGAATAAAGAACAATTACATTTCAAAAGTTGCCGTGTGAACCTGAAAGCCACATGTTCACAGAGTCTTAGTCTTTCGTTTGTACTTTTTTTGGAAGTCATCCCAGCCCCGCTGGCTATACAGCGGACTCTCAAACGTCGGGTCGACCGCAGCCACCGATGTGGACCGCATCAAACTCTCAAAGGTAGGTGTGGCGAAGAGACTTGGTCTAGTACGCAGTGACAGGTTGGTCGTACCACTCAAAAGGACAGCCATCATCCGGTGCATATTCTGGCTGTCCCTCGGCGGCAGGATCATGATACTCCAATTCATGGCCATCAAATGCTTTACCTTGAGCAAGAAACGCAGATCGGGGCGGCCATGGTAGACAAGTATGGCCAGCTTCGACTCCTTCAATGCAGCGTCAACGATGTAGTAACCGGTGCTTCTGTCCTGCAGACGAAGGGCAAACTTCGCGTCCTCTGCGAAAAGATCCTCGAGCATACGTCCCATGTCATCTATGATCTCTTTGTGACGAGTGAGAGACAGGCTATTGGCTGATCCATGCGACATGGCGGATGCTGCTACGGGGCTGATGCGTGTTTCCTTCCCTGGCCGGTAGGCCATAGCACCCAGCTGCTCAGCATATGCCTCATACTGCTCTGGTACCCACAGATCACGAGCTTGCTGGGATCCTAAAGTAATGAACTTGGTTGCATTAACAATGTTCTGGTCGAAGAGGCGGGCAATTTCGGCATTGCCAAAGAGGTTCACATGGATGTGAAGTTGGTGTAGGTCTTGATTGGTGAAGGCTGGAGTCATGTGGTCACAAATGACGTAGGGGCGGTGTTTTGCTACCCTGCTGGTGACAGCTCGCAGAGTCTCTGTGATACCGTTGACAGCCTGCATGCGTGCTGCTTCCTCGTTGCCCCGCAACACGGCACCAGCTCGCACAACACTTAGCAGTGCAGCAGTGCCGCGCGCCAGAGCTGCGGAGTGGGTCATGCTCGAATTGGCCAGTGCCAGCTTGACTGCGGTGGCTTCCGTGTTAGAGATTTCAGGGTGTTGTCCTCCTTCGGCCACGAAGAGTCTCTCCGAGAAGTGTAAAGCGGATGCCAGCACCGGATCTCGACGTGGGTACTCAAAGACCTGCGTTTCGAGATACTTCTTCAGTACGCCCCATTCCCTTGGGTAAAGTTCTTGCAGTCGTGGAGCCATATCACCCAAGGCACTAATATCACGAGACACCAACTTTGATAGAGTTGTCTTATTCACGACCAAGCGTCCGTGGCGGTCCTCATCCACAAGCTGCATCATAGCTTCCTGAGCCAAAGCCTGTGTTTTGCGTCCCGGCAGATCGATGGTCGCGCTTAGCAGTTCCAGTGCGTTGGAGGCAATATCCACATGACCATTTAGCCAGCGGTCAGCGAGGGCGTCAGCAACCTTTGTGACGCCCTGGGCATTGTCCAGGACGTGACCACACGCGACAAAGAGCGAGAGAGATGCGTCAGCATACACAGTTTGCGGCAAACGTGCACTGACATGCCTCAGAGTTTCGTACGTCTTGGAGAGCAAACGGTACTGCTGGACTTGAACAGCCTTTTGCATACTGAGAAATGCCGTTAGATGGCACATTTGGGCTATGGACATTTGAGTCCACCATTGAAATCCGGCCTTATCACTATTGGCGATCATGTCCCAAATGCTCGTGCTCACAGCTTGATGATCCATGATCCTCAAAAATGTGTCATGGCGATCCGGATACCGACATGCATGCATGAATGAGCTCACCAACGCTCCGACCAGTGCAAAATCATTGTGTCTGGGCAAACGATTTAGAATCTCCGTCGCATACCAAAGCGTTGATCGTGCGGACACGTTGTCCTCAATGCAGAGGCCCACGATACCCAATTGGTACGCGCTCAAGAAGAAAATTTTCTGGTGGACTTCTTGAAGACAGGTAGATCGGAAAATGTCCGCGTCAGTCATGCCTGAAACCACTGAAAATCGAAAGGCAAGCACTATACTGTCCGCGTCCAGCTCGTGCAAATGAGGTCCCAATAACACTTTGAGATGATCCCGAAGTTCCATCCAGTAGCTCTCACGTTTGTACCAACTGTCATGTGAGACAGCCTGTTGGTTATAAAATCGTTGCATTAATTTTCGAGCGAACATGAGGGATGTGTCATGGTCCAGGAGACCTGCTTTCTTCAGGTCGGCTCCTGACTTTACTACGGCGCTGTAAGATCCATAGTCCAAAACGTCCTTGGACTGGCACAGCTCCCGGACCCAACCACGAGTCTCTCTCAGAGGATCTTCAAGGCTTTTAACTTTCTCAACGTCCAAAATGCGACCTACTTTGCTGTTTGCGCGCCGCGGGGTCTGGTACGGCAAATCAAAGATAGGATTCTCTTCTGCCGTCTGTCGGAGAACATTAATCATATCTTCAACGCAGTCTACCGTCATGGGTACTTTGATAGTTGATCCATAAGTCGTTTCAGGTACCTCGCGGCTTGTTTTATCTATCACACTTTCCAATTGGTCCTCATCGCTATTGCTCCGGTCGCGGGAGCACTCCAGGGCTTCCTCATTTCTCTGTGCCTGCATAGTTTCGGACGCCCTCATTGCCGCTGCAGTGGACTTGATGTTCTTGAGCTGAAATGTAGATAATTTGTCCTCTTTCCATTGTGGATATATACGTTGGGGTGTTTTCCCGGGATCCCTGTACACAACTTGACCGATGGCCGCAAAAACAGCCTTCGCAGGCCTGTTCGGTGTCCTTTGGGAGGTCAGATCTGTAAGCCACTGAGGTCGAGCTGCCACTGTCTCTTCAATTGCCCGCACTTCGAATCTAGTGTGTTGCATGTCTCTAACTCGATGCCGTCTGGTGGGTCTCCGTTTCCACCGTGGCTTGAACGTTTGGCTAGGTACCGGTGCATCAATGGTTTCCGACAAGTTTGGTCTCCCAGCCAATCCCGGGAGTTCCGGCAGTGGCTGTGATTGTGACTTTCCCTCTAAATCTCTGATCTTGGGTGAGGAAGCAATCCCATACCTAGTCAATCTCAAGGGATTTGAAGCGGCCGATCTCTGGCCTGCTCGCAACAGTCGTAACGACAGCATCTGTGATAGCTTTAACCTGACCTGTGCATTTCACAACAGGCTCATGTCACCTTATGTGGACTCACTTTCATATTGGCTATGGTTTTTATTTCGACTTAACAGCCTATCAAATGGGATCCGTCCATCACATACAGTACTCCTGCAGCACATGAGTTTGGCCCATGGATCCCTGTGCGGACGAAGCTCCACGCGACTGAAGTAGCCACCCACCCCCACCCACCTGCACTGAGGCCCCTCCCCTATGCCTCTCCCCCCCTGGCCCCCCCCCCGGGGGGGGGGGGGGTGGGAGAGAAGGGTTTGGAGGAAATAGGTGGGGCAGGTGGGTTTCAGCGCATTGGAGCAAAGGAAGCGAAAACGGTCCTCAGGCTCTTGCTGCCGCTCAAATCGACAGGTATTCCGGTGGAGTCTGTTGTACACGGTCAGTGACGTCCGATACGGGAGATTCTCTTGTCTCTGTGTCATTTTATTGTAATACTTTCTAGTTGGGTTCCTCATTTATTGCAGCTTCTGGTTCAGATTGATCTTGTCGCCTAGGCTGAGGGCAATTCCCTGTGTCTTAGCGCGGATGCGGACAAAGCCAACAACCTTGCCGTCAGGGCCACGCTCAATGCTTAGGTTGGCGAGCGCGTCCTCACCGAACGCGCTCTTGGCGTACAGATTGGCAGCCAGAAACTCGCATTCTTCGTCATCACCGGCCTGATCCGGTGTCAGGGAGGCCATGTTGGTGACCTTCAGCAGGTGGTCACGGTATTGGCGGAGATCGGTAATGTTGGTATTCACAGCGACCTTGTTCTCCCACTCAAACTCAGCCCACATGGAGCGGAATTTCTCGTCGGTGCATTCAGCACCGTGAATGTAGTCGCAGACATCGATATGTATGTCATTGAGGACCACGACATTGCGATCGGAAGTGCTACCTGTAACATCGTACACAATGTTGCCGAAGATGATACCAGTGTCCGTTGAGGACACCTTGATGTTGGACTTGATGGTGATGAAATCGTATGGTCCAACCGTGTACACGCTGGGCTTTTCGACAAGCTTCATGTCCCCTAGAGTAGCCAGTTCAAGACTCAGGTTCTGCAAGGTATCCTGGGTCTGGTTGACAAGCAACACGTCAAGGGCAATGTCGTACTCGTTGACATTCACATATGCCTCAGCGTAGACAGGGTCACTGAAACCTGTAAGCTGGTGCACCTTGTTCAGGCGGCTGGTGTCTACGTCTGCGTTCTTAGCAGATCCTACAGCAGCACTTAGTGAGAGCTCAAAAATGTCAGCTTCCTCCCCACCGGCATCCTTTAGCTTCAGCTGAGGGAAGCGTACACCTTCATCAATTCCAACCTCTTTGATCTCTTGAACATCGTTGATATGCGCACCAATGCCAGTCTTATCGAGATACTCCCGAAAGACATTGCGGGTTTGATGAGTCAGGACATCTGTGGTCCGAGCGTCGGGCTTTGCAAGAGCCTTGATGCACGCAATTATGCGATCCTTCGAATCGTTATCAATGGGATGGCTGGGAAATCCGCTACTGCCGAGGTGCAAGATGCTGCTCATGATAAGCATGCAGTGGGCCGCAAAGCGATTGGCCTCAATCTGATCTCCAACAGATTGAGCATAGCGCATAGCCAGCTTGGTAAGAGTACTACTCACCACGGCAGCTGTGAAAAAGTCACCATGCAAGAAGCATGTTCGCAGTCCTTTCACGTCTGATTCTTCGGCAGCGGCCATATACTTAGGCACAGCAATAGTTTCGGTGACATAAACACCTTCCTCTGTAACACGGGTGATGGTCTTGTACTGTGCTGAGTCCTTACCAGGGGCATCGGGCTGAGTCTCATCGATCTGCTCAGCACTCTTTAGCAAAGTGTCCACGATGGGCAACTCACCAATTGCTGCCGTAACAGCATCATGCACTGCTTTGATTTCTTCCACGCCGGTGGCGTACTCGCCCAGGACCCAGAGAGCCATCCTGAATACTGGACCGTCGCGAATCATATCGAATCCGCTCAAAAGTTTTTCTAAAATTGGTTTTCGGAACGCCTCGAAACGCTCAACAGCCTCCTTGACAAATTGAATGACATCCTCGGAGGCAGAGGAACCGGAATCTGCCAGGAAGTCCATAAGGAGGGGCACAATATGAGCGGTAATTTTCGGGAACTGGACACCGCAGCGGTGTAGAGCACGAATCAACAAATGACGGTACTCCGATGCCATTTCGTACTCTTCCGTGTTTGTTGTGCTCATCATTTCCTTCCGCAGGACCTTCACTGCACTTTCTACATTCTTAGGAGTCAGCAGGTCCAGAGCGATATTGAGAACCTTCTCACGCACCTGCAAAGACGGGGCTGACAGGATTTTCATCAGATCCATAACTAGCTCCTGAACAATAGTGGGATGGTCTGCTTTGAACTCAGCAAGCTTATCCATGACAATCAGCTTAACGTTGTTGTCACTCTCCTTCATGACAAGGTCAATGCAGCAGGTGGCCGCTGCCTTGATGGCAGTGGGAGCAGAGCTCAGAGTTGCCAGGGTTGTGGCTGCCTGGTACCGCACAGCTCCCGACGGCGCATCCAACAAATCATACACGCAGCGAATGAAACGAGCCCTCTGCGTTGGATCCTGGCGACAAACCTTGTAAATGAGCTCCACCATGATCAGCTGCAAGATGTCCCCAAACTGAGGGACCTGGTCCAATACGCTGAACATGTACTCTACAGCACGGTCCTGATCAGCGTACACCAGCATCATGAAAGCATTGCGCTTAGAAGGTAAATCATTCTCCTGTTGCAGGAATTCGTAGATCAAATCAGGTGCGTCCGGGATGAGAAAGTCAAAACTCTGGTAGATGGTGAAAATGGCCAACACAGCATTACGGCGCACGTAGGCAGTGCGATGTTCCAGACATGCACGAATGGCTGGCATAAGAGGCTCCAAAAGTTCACTCTCCTTCAGTTTGCAGAGGAAGCGAAGTGTACTGCCCCGAATGAACTCGTTGGGATGTTGCAAGTCTTTCCGGTACGCGTCACAGACGAGAATCATTTCCTGCTTAAGCTTCCCGTCTGAATTGTACTTGGGCACGATTTCCCAGAAGATAAGCAACAGCTTCTTAATTGTATGATCCTTGCTTGGCAGAACGTAGCGGATAACCAGCATAAGCATATTGGGGCTGAAATGTTCTCCATTTAGCATCATCGTGATTGCCATGTTTAGCATGTAAATCTTTTCTCGGTCATTCCCTTTTTCAAAAACTTTTTTGATATCTGCTTCGGAAGGAAAACCTTCCTCAGTTAGAGGATAGATTAAGGTGTAGCATGGGGGCTCTGACAGCCCAGTGGCCGCTCCACCAGCGCCCGGCATTGTGATTCGTTGAGTTTATCGTTGCAATCCCGATCACAGCAACCGTTCTGAGCATGAAGGAGTGCATTCCATCGGATTCTGGCGGTTTGCGTAGTTTAAATAACCTTGGGGACATATCCAGATATTCTTTGCTTCAATCGTTTTCAATCGACTGCCCTCGGACCCGGAACAACGACCATAAATGTTGACAATCGATACGACAGCGGCCGATTGCGCCGCCACCTGCGCGGTTTGCGCCACACGACATCTTCATCTCTGTCCCTGTCGTCGGACCTCCAGTGTTTTCCCGGTACATTTCCTACGACTCAGAACACACACTGAAGCCCCCGCGCCTTTCGTATTCGGACTCTGCCTCGCAGTCCCCTACTTTCGCGACTAACCCCGCACCGAAGCAACCAAAGGGAAAACAAAAACAAAAAACACACAAGTCCCTGGTCTGGCCCCCCGCTGGTCCCTTGTAACCCGGTGAACTGCTGCCCCCTCCTGTACACCCGTCTAACCTTTGCTTGTGTGGCTGTTTTTGTGACCGGTAGAAAGGGCCGATTGGGAAAGCCAGCGAGGAGTCAAGGAGGCGGGTGTGTACATTTCTATAGCAAGTGTTGGTGCATTTTGAACACAGCTTGAGGGCTTCCCAGAAATTGAACCCCTAACTTTATTTAATGATATTCTAAGTCTTTCTTGATCGTTGGCCGGGCTCTGGGGGGTCGCCGGGAACTGGTACTATGAACTTTGGTTTAATGCTTGGTCATTTAGAGTTATTGGTAGGACTATTCGAAACAAAGCAATGGGTTGGAACAAGTGATTATCGCACACTTTAGTTCTTCCCGTTCATTTGGATGGGAGTGTGCAAGAATTTCTTGGTGGCATCAGCGCCCGAGTACTCGCCGGCGGTCTGGCCGTGGCCGTACAGCTTGTACTTGTAGATTATCAGTCCCTCCAGTCCCACTGGACCACGGGCATGTGTCTTGTTGGTGCCTACACCAATCTCAGCACCGAAACCATAGCGGAAACCGTCAGCGAAGCGAGTGGAGGCGTTGTGGTAGACACCAGCGGAGTCAACAGCATGCATGAACTTCTCTGCATTGGCCTTGTTCTCGGTCACAATCAGGTCCGTATGGTGACTTCCAGTTGCATTGATGTAGTCGATGGCTTCATCCAAGTCATCCACAACCTTAGCACCCAAAGTAAACTCAAGAAATTCGGTCATAAAGTCCTCTTCGGTGGCATCCTTGACCTTCTCAGCGGCACCCTCGATGCTCATAATGGCCTCCTTGGTGTCCTTGTCAGCGCGGATCTCGACGCCAGCCTTGATCAAAGCCTCAGCGACCACAGGCCAGACGTCATTAAGTTTAGATCGGTGCACCAAAACGCGTTCCAGAGCGTTGCAGGCTGCGCAGTACTGGGTCTTGGAGTCGACCAGGACCTTGGCCGCCGTCTCTGATACTGCAGACTCGTCAATGTAAGCACCACAAATACCGTCGGCGTGACCCAGAACGGGCATGCGAGCTTTAGATTGTACGTGCTTGATAAGTGATTTGCCGCCGCGGGGAATGACGAGATCGATATACTCGTCCATCTCTAACAGAGCACCGATTTCGTCCCGAGTTGTGACCAGCTGCACGCACTCTTTCGGGATCTCTGGGACCTTGGAGAAAGCGGATTGCACAATATCGACCAGCACAGCGTTGGAGTGAGCCGCTTCCTTGCCTCCCTTCAAAATGACAGCATTGCCCGATTTCATGGTGAGGCTGGAGATCTGAATGTTGACTTCAGGTCGGGCCTCAAAGATAATGCAAATGACACCCACGGGGCAGGTGACCCGGTACAAGTCCAGACCCTCGTCCAAGTGTGTGGCCAGGGTTACCTTGCCACAGGGATCGTCCAGCTTTTTGACATCACCGACACCTTCAAGCAGAGCTTTGAACTTAGAACCACCCGGACCCTCGATGTCGAGGCGCTTGAACAGAGAGGCGGAAATGGCCCCTTCCTTCACAGCTGTCTCAGCGGCCTCCTTGTCCTTCTTGTTGGCCTCAATGATCTCGTCCTTGCGAGCTTCCAGTTCTTCACGCAGATAGTCCAGAGCTAAATTTTTCTTCTCAATGGGTACTGCCGCCAGTTTCTGGGCCGCCAGGCGGGCGTTACGTGCCAAAGTCTGGATATCGCTCATGCTTGCATCTATTAGTGTACACAATTACTCATTTATCCTATACTACATAAGGCAATGGAATTTCTGTGCGCTAGGGCCCTGCAGGGTTCTACGTACCTTGAACAGATCATTGCAAATGCAGCAGAATAATATAAACTATGGCAGTCGCACTCGCCTCGTACTTCGGGAGGCTCATGTGCTTAGATGGGGTACGCACCTACCCATCCACTCATCATCCGCCAATGGCTGGTCCCATCGGAACAACTACACGCCTCAACCCCCGTGTCTTCAACTCCGTGACGAAGCCACACCTCTCTCTGTTCTCCATCCAGTGATTTCAGTTGTTTTTGCATGTAAAGCGGTGAGGTCGACGGTGCATATTGGCTCTGGTGCAGACGAGGGTATTTCTTGTTCGTTTGTAGAAGGGGGTGCCTGCGGTTCGTTCCGCCTCACAAGGAAAACTCCATGCGACAATGGCCCCAGTTCGGGGTAGCCAGTTTCGAACATATTCAACGCATCAGTATATACAATTTTAAATATTAAACTCGTATATGGGGTGGTATTAAACAAATCGGTATATAAATAAGTTCGTTGATGAAGATCAGAGTTCGTTTCCTTCCTGAGAGTTCGTTTCCTTCCTGAACCCCCCCCAGGGTGCCTTTGCGCGGTAGGGCCGCCCGTACGGGAAGCGTTGGGGCTACTTGGCATACAGGTCGCTTCTGTGGTCGGTGTGTGCCATAGGAATATCTTGATTCCTTAACGCTGGTAATGGTTGGATTTTGCGTCTGCTGATTTGGTGACGTTTATTCAATGCGGGTGAAAACAGTTAGCACAGCGGTTCTTGAAAGGGTCCTTGTTGTAGTCCTCGCAACCGCAGTCTCTACAGGGGGGTGTAGCAGGTTGCTGATGTTGCGTGTGGTCCTCAGCATGGTGACGCGGTGGTCGACTGTGTGTATTGCGATGCGGACGAGGTGCAACATCGTTCGGAGTGATACCTGGCATCACCTGGACTCCAATTTTGTTTGAGCCCATGCGATTGAGGGTTGAATTCCCGTCGTAGGACTGGGATAAGGGTACCCCTCCATTGTCGTAGCTCTGTTCGTATCCTGGTTGTTGTTGCTGCTGATAATAGCCCTGATCATAGCTCTGTTGCTGATAGCCTTGGTCGTTTCCTTGTTGTTGTGGCTGCTGTGAGTACTGATCCTGTTGGTAATATTCCGTGGGGGTGGTGCGCTGCGGACTCCGTGCCAGGGGTCGAGGGGCCACAGGTGGCGGTGCAGCAGCTTTGGTGCGTTTCGGTACGGCATACGGTTGCTGGACTGCCGACGGACTGTCGAGCGAACTTCGAGGACTGTACGCATCAATGGGCTGGGTAGGATCCATGGGCGCTGGTACGGTTGTGGGGACCTTTGGCGGCACAGGTGGTCCCGCACGACTGTCTGTGCGCCGGTGGCCAGGTGCTTTGGGGGCTGGCGGCGGTGGCGCCTTCACTTTCTTTACGCTTCCCGGTCTACTTCCGCCGGGTTCTGCGCTTGCTTGACGTGAATGGCCCCTTGAGCACGAAGTCGTCGACATCTGTCCCACATATGTGTCTGACTCGCTCGTACTCCGCATCTGCCGCGCCTGTGACTGTGTGGGTGGGAAGCTGTGTGTGCTGGCATGACTGTCTGCACGGCTATGACCTGAGCCAACTCTTGGGAGCATACCTGCGTTTGGATCAGGAAGTTGCTGGTCATTCTGCTTTGGTACAATGGATGTCTTCAGATCAGGCGATGGGACCCTGTGCGCCACTGCACCCTCATGGCTATAAATGTCTGTCATCACATTCTCAGGGAAGAACCAGTCAGCATAGGTCACTAGTGTGGTCATGATCTTGTTGCACGTACCAGAGTCACGAAGAGCCCGCTGATCGTCCGGAGAACGCAGTAAGGTTGGCCCAAAAACAATACCCATGTTACTCGCTTGCATCTTGTTTTGCTCAGAGTGGGCCACCACTCTCTGGAGGAAAGTGCACATGACGGCCAGAGTATCCCTGTGTTCTAAGGGCATGCCATCCACACATTGGCTCAGTGCGACAAGCTGCTGATCATGGTCTTCCACCTTACCTGCCTGAATGAACTGCTCATAGCTAGAGAAAGGAACGCAAGGATCGGGTAGTTCTCTGAAGTACAGCTTCAGGGCACCAGCAATGGCGTGAATGTCACCACTGAATTCTTCGCTTTGTAGGTTGGGCGGCGTTGCACCCTCACGGTCAAACAAAGCCTTAATCTTCTTGATTGCTGTGGCACTTCCTGACAACCTAAAGATGCCTTCCTCTTGCAGGGCGTTGGCCTCAATAGCACCTGTGCAGTGTTCTACAATTACTGGATAGCGTCGACCGGAGGCTGCCAAGTGTTGCTTCAACGGTTGTCCGAAGACCCTGGCCCTACTCAAATCCTTGTTTGCCTGCTTAAGAGAATTGATGTTAACTTCCAGTAGTTGACTACACTTCCTGTGGTAATCTAGTTGGGCTTCCAGGAGGTGGTAGAACTTTGCAACGTGCTCATCTTGATTGGTCAAGAACTCGAATAGTTTAGTTTGTAGGTCGTCCTTGATTGCCTCAAACTTGTATTTCTCGTCCTCAAAGACTGCCAGTGCCTGGTCTTGTTTGACATTGTCTGTCTGTGTTGCCCAGCGCTGTTTTGCTGCATCGGCCGTCAAGCGCTGATTTCCGAGTTTCTTACGCAAGGAAATTATATGCTTCAATTGATCATCAATAATGTGATGCATTGGGTCAATAAAGCCAGAGTGAATGTCATCAGACAGATGAGCCTGCTCCTCTGCCAACCCACTCTCCATAGTTCTCACTGATTTCACCGTATTTCCAAGTAATGCTCGTTCACCGCCAAGTCCACTCACTGCATCATCCAACGGACCCAACATCTTGTGGGCAGGAAGCTTCTTCACTGCCCTCGCCAAGCCATTCTCCTCATCCTTAATACGCACAGGAGCCAAGACATCACCTGTCTTGGATGCAATAGCCTTGTAATACTTCGCTGTTGACTGTACAAGATTGAACAGTTCCTCAGTGTCCTGGTCGAGTTCTTCTGTCTTTTCAAATGCCGTCTTACCGGTCTTCTCCAGATACCTCTGCTGGAGATTCCCAAGAAACTTCGACATAGTTTCAGTGGTGTCAAATACCTTCCTTCTATTTTTGATATAGAATTCTTACATCATGCTGTATTATCGTGACATGATTGCCAAGGATTCAATCCCACCCTCAAAAAATTCCTCTCTGTGTATCATTCAGACCCGTACCCAGTCAAGCTCTGCTCCGATGCGCACTCTCTCTCTCTCTCTCGTACCAGTACAAGACCACTGGCATTCATTTACCAGTCCATATCCTGAAGACACAGCTCTCAGCATGACACGCCCAACCTCACACGTCTCCTGACAACACAAAAGTTTATTTATTTGGTCACCGTGACCATACCAGCGACGGGGAGGTAACTCAGGGAAAGTGTAAACAGAGCGCGCGGGATCCCTCTCAGACTTTTTTCCAATTTCTACGAAAAGCCACCGCGACGACCCGCCTTCAGTGTCCCCACAGCGTCACTACCGAAAACAAGCGAAATAAATTGGGTTACCCCTGCCACCAACAATGGAAACGAGACCAAGTAACAAGGGGGGGGGGTCGGGGAAGGGACGAAGGGCAAAATTGGGAGCGGAAAGAAACCGCGGGACCGACCTTTAGAATCTAGGCTACGAGAGCGTTGATTGGTTTCTTTCTTTGTCTGCGAGGAACGAAGTTGATAATATTACAATGACTGGGAGAAGCTGTAGAGACACATCAATTAAAGAGACGGAGCGAGGGAATGGGAAACTAGGGGAACAGAAAACGGAAGAAGACTTGACCCAGGGCAACAGCGGAAGAGGGAAACTGGGGCCTGGACCGGGGTGGAGCAGTTCCTGAGCAAGTGATGAATTCATTTTGGGTTCTCATTTATTTTTAGGTGCTGCGCACTATGACTATGCGTGACGCGATCCATACCAAAAGTACCACAACCGACCCGCCCCGCTACATTTTCTACTGGCCCCCCTCCCCGGGCCTGCGGTGCGGTGGTGGGTGATTTCCCACCGACCGTCTCCGCGCCAAGAGTTTCAGAAATTGTCGGCAGAGATTCCAGAGCTTCCTCTTGTGCGCGGGCGGGGCTGGCTGGTGGTGCTGGCGGTCTCGCCATCGCGGTGCTCGGCGGTCGTCCGGGTCACACACTGATGGCACCTGATGACTTGTTTTGCGTTCAAGTCTGTGTCCGATGTAATTGATCAGGATTTGATATTTGAGGACAGGCTTAGACTCACTGAATTTTGGGCAACGTCATACCTAGAACAGTGCAGATGTTTTCAGAGAAATGATATACATATAATGTAGTAAACTATGTCATGACCCAAGTCGTATTCATAAATGTTTCGACTTTTCGTGACACGAACCCGGCCGCTGGCCCATCGTTCCGTGGTATGGACTGCCAGCCGGAACCTACTTGTGCCAGCTTCTGGAGGGGCACAGCTGCCCGTCCGACGGGGAGTAAACTCTCTGCGTCCGACCGGGTTCCAGCAGCGAAATCTTGCAAGTGCGGCAGGTAAGGCCGCAGGAAGGGCTGGTGCTGTTGTCGTCGGCAGTACAGCTGTAGGAATGGGTGCTCTTGATATGCTTAAGCAGAAAGTTGATGAATATAATGACTATCTGGGGGGATTTGGTGATGCTATTTCAGCCGGGCTGGGCCGGCTACAGCAGATGGTTCCTGACAGGAAGGAGACCTCGAGCGGATCACCAGTACCACCAGAGGTCCCTTCACCTAGCACACCTGTTCATGCACACTCCAGTCTTGCAGACGATTCAAACGATAATGACAAGCCGGCTAAGGAGAAGACGTATAGTGAGCAGGAAATGCACGACATTGTAGAGCGGATTGAACGAGACAGTGTTACGCTGCAACAGGAATTGCAAAAGGAAATCGACCGTCTCAAAGACGAGTTGGAGAACCTGCGTGTTGCGTACTTGACGATCAAAGCGAGAATGAAAGGAAAGAACACGGATGGTGTGCAGTACCGCTACGCACCGACATTGGTTGAATTGTATTCCGACGTTTTGGAGACTTTGGAACAAGTTAAGGGCGACTTCAAGGCCCACGATAATCTGCCCCGCATTGTGGTAGTTGGTGACCAGAGTGCTGGCAAGACCAGTGTACTGGAAAACATTCTGGGATGTCGCATTCTGCCCCGCGGGGCCGGTGAGATGGCCACCCGAACACCAGTGCAGGTGACCTTGAGTGAAGGTCCGTATCGCACTGCACAATTCCGAGAGCAAGGGAATGATCGCATCTACGACCTACGTGACGTCAGCGACATCCGAAGCCTCCGTTTGGAGATAGACCGGCGAATGAAAGATGCAGTTGAAAAATTGAGTCGTACCGGAGAAAGGCAAACGGTCTCTGCTTCCTCCATCAATCTTTCTCTGAGAGGCCCCGGCCTTCCTCGGATGGTATTGGTCGACCTGCCAGGTGTGATCGGCCACGCAACTCATGGGATGGCAAAGTCGACGAAGGAGGATATCACATCAATGTGTTTGGATTACATTAGGAATCCTTACAGTATCATTGTATGTATTGTCGACGGTAGTGTGGATGCGGAGCGCTCAAACATTGCCGACTTAGTGACAGAGGCGGATCCAGACGGTAAGCGGACAATTGCGGTAGTGACCAAGATCGACGTAGCTGAAATGAATGGCATTTCGGAGCAGCGCCTCGAGAAACTGGTCACAGGAAAATTGTTCAATATGAATGCCCTCATGTATTTCGCGGTCATTGCAGGATCTGGGCGATCCGATGACAGTATTGATGACATTAAGGAGTACGAAAACAGCTTCTTCCGCAACTCTCGGCTAGTCAGCTCTGGTACGTTGAAGAGCCATCAGATCGGAACTGCAAACATGAGCAGAGCAGTCAGCAAAGAGTTCTGGCGCAAAGTGCGGGCCAGTGTTGAGGACCAGCTGAAGAGCATCCACGAAGATCTCAGAGCAAAAGAAGTGGAGTGGAACTCTAAGTACAAGGGCCGCATGATTACTGGATCGGATGCCTTCCATGTAGCACGCCATGAAATTATGACCAATTCAGCTCTGTTTTCAGAGATCACATCCGGCACTTGGGAAGAGATCTTCGCCAAGAAGCTGTGGTCCAAAGTTGGGCCATCGTTTACGGAGGGTACATATGTTGATGCTCTGACAACTCCTGGAGATGCTGCCGAAGCAAAAGCTGCGTTGGATGTGCGCGTGTCGGATCTCTTGCGCAATAAATTGCCTGAGATGAGCGCCGTAATCGGCTACGAAGGATTCCTGGAGACATTTCAGAAGCAAATGCGCCATCGTGTTCTCGAAGACCGCAATATCAACACGGAGGAGTGGGCCAAAATGGTTGAGCCGCTCACTGACTTATTGCTTCAGCGATGTGGGCAGGGACGGCCATGGACTTCAAATGAATTCACAAATCGATTGAGCGTGATCCAGTCCCATGCTCTGGAAGATGCTCATATTGAGGACCAACGTAGCTGGCAGGAAGCCTGCCTCGTCATGGAGTCTGAGATGAGGAAGCTGCTCAATGACGTTGTTGACGCCAAGGACTATGCCCTATTTGGTCCGAGGTACTGGGAGCGCTGGTATTCGTGGAAGAGTAAGAGTTTGGAGAATAATCGTCATCTGTTAATTAAGAATGAACTCTTAAACATGATGGGTGCGGAAACTTCAAAAACGTTTGTGCTGCGTCTCGGTGACGAGGAGAAGAAAGTGCTGCGAGGCCGTCTTGAATCTGGAGGTCTCTTTGACGCCACGGACAAGGAAATTGAAGATGTGCATCGGCACTTGGTCGTCAAGCGCTTTGCCACTCTCGGGATCACTACCGCAACTGAGTGTCGAGCTCACTATGGGAAGAGTAATCCAAAGGTCAGTAATGGCATGGGATGCCATGAAGTTCAAACCTTTTGGCAACTTCACAACGTTGTAAAGCTCAGTGCCAAGTCACTGCGCCAGCAAGCCATTGCTCGGAAGGGTGCGCTGGAACAGGAGGTACGGGACTTTATCAACCAAATGGGCCAGGACCAAGATAAGATTCGAGAGATTATGCGCAATCCTCGTATTGACCTCGCGGAACAGATCGAACTGCGGCGGATTCTCATCCGCCAGCTCGAGAGCTTCATTGAGGCACTCGAGAAGTAATCGTACTATGCGCATGTACACTAGTCTAAATCGTTTTAATGTAACTTTAGTAATGCTGCACCTGCCTAGGCAGGAGATGCAAGAATGACAACAATGGGATAGCCATGGAAGGGGTGCTCAGGCTTCTCAACCATCTCCATCTTGAGACCCGTGTTGAGTTCAATCTTCGAAAATCCCAGTTTCTCCAATGCTTCCTGCAACTTGGTCGGGTTGAAGCCATCGGTGAAAATGCCAAACTTATCCTTGTCAGCCTCTGACAACTTGCTCGCGCCTTCCCCATGGGAGTGCCCATGACCATGGTGGTCGTCGTGGCCATGACCATGGCCATGACTGTGGCCATGACCGTCACCCTCCTTCTCTCCGAACTCCACTATAACCAGCGTACCGCTGGGTTTGACCAACTGCTTGAATAATTCCAACTTGGCCATCGGATCAGGCAGATGGTGCAAAACCATGCCAACCAGCAGCCAGTCATACTGGTCCGGGAACCCAATCTCAGGCAATTGCTTCTGTTCATTAAGCTCCAATTGTTTTACCGTGACGTTCTTGATACCCTTCTCCTCAATCTTTACCTTGGCCTTCTCCAGCATGTTCTTGCTGATGTCAACACCATAGATATGACCCAACTGCTCTGATAACTTCAAGCACAGGTTGCCTGTTCCGCACCCAAACTCTAAGAGAGTCTGATCCTTGGTAGCGCCCCTGTTGGTGATCAAATCAGCTACGTCCTGATTCAGTTTCAGGTGCGCTGCTTCCTCATCGTATTCATCGGCAAAATCATCAAAGTTGCCATCTCTTTTCGGTTCCTCAGACATGGTTGCGTACAAACAAAATGACCGCCATATACTCTACTCTGATCACTTATCGGTCAGTGTACAGGAGCAAGGTGCCGTTTAAGTACCCGACGTGTATTCCGTACCAACGACAATCATGCATGCGTAAAACGCAGTCCCCCTCGAATGGACACGCATATTACGTTGGTATGGCTGACGGGTCAGCACCGCAGTGTTCCAATGGCACCCCATACAACAAGGGAATTTCAAAATTCTTCCCCGCCCCTCATCATCTGATGCGCAGTTTCAAGGGGTCAGACCCCCTCAAAACATGTGTTGCGGAGGTCACGTCAAAGCCGGTTGGGACGGAGTTGGGACAAATTGCGATTGAGTATATATTTGACAGAACACTTGTGCATGAACCGTTCATCTGTAGTAATAACAAAGCTATGTATTAGCGGCCGCCTGGCCTTCTCGTAAGAACTGACCTAAGCTCTGGGAACTGCTTCGACTAGCGACTAGGAAGCCATGGGTCTGTTCAAGAAAGGCGATGGCCAGAAGGTCTTCATGGACATTGACGTTGGCGATGGGTACGTAGAAGCAGAACGAGAGCGTCAGTATGAGCGCGCTAAGGCGTATCTGGAGAAGATACGGGATCAACTTGGATTTCCTGCAAAGAAAGAAGCTCCGGAGCCCAAAGATCTGGATGAGGAGCAACAGGATTTGCTAGTTCAGCAATATCTGTCGGTGCCATCCAATGTTGAAGCAGGTAAAATACAGTGCTGGAAACCCAAGGGTCTACGTGCTGGCCGTCTGGTCATCGAGCTATTCACGGATGTACCTAAGGCAACTGAGAACTTTTCAGCCTTGATCACGGGTGAAAAGGGAATATCCAAAGACTCGGGCAAGCCCATGCACTACAAGGGAATCCGCTTCCACCGACGTCTGACTGGTAAGCTGATCCAAGCAGGTGATTTTGTCTTCCAGGACGGTCGTGGTGGTGAGAGTATCTACGGCAAAAAGTTCAAGGACGAAAAACCTGGGCTGAAGCGAAAGTTCGACTGCGCGGGACGGGTGGCCTATGCCAACAGTGGCAAGGATAGCAACACTTCTCAATTCTTCATCACCTTCATTCCAACCCCGAATCTAGATGGTAAGCATGTTATATTTGGCCAGGTCGTCGAAGGTTTGGATGTGCTTGAGAAGCTAAACCAGACCAGTGCAGAGGACGAGATTGTCATTGCAGACTGTGGACTTCTCTAGCTAATTTGGTGGAATGTCCATTATCACCAAATCCTATTCACATCCCGCTACTATAGATCTCATAAAGCACACTCTGTTAACAGCCTATTTTGGAGCCTTTCATCGGTGTGTATCGCTGCCGTTTACCACATCCTCATGGAGCACCCCGTCAGCCTTGCTATCCACCTGCGGGTGACGACGACAAAACGGGCGCGAAAATAGGCCCCCATGATACCAACGACAACAGTTAAATAATGCCTGTGATGGGTGGGATTACTGGGAAAAAAGCCATTGTTTACCCAGGCGGGAGGTTCGTACATTTTCCACCGAAAGCTGTAGTTCACATCCGTTGGGTGTCTTGCTCCTGTGGCGATTTCGCGTCTGGGGTTCGGACGGGTAGGGATGAGGTGTAGGGGCGCTGTTGAGAAGAGGCCGTGCTTCAGTAGTAAGTGTACTAAGACTCGACAATTATTTCGGCGGGAAAAGTTCGTCAAGTGCCCTGAGGCTTCGTTTAACGGAGGAGATTGGCGAACGCTACCTTTTGAAGGTGTTACTGGGGACATCAGGAATGGTATTTGTTGGAGCGGTCTTCCACAGCCACATGATTTCAACAGTTCTTTATTTATCGAATGATATGTTGTATCAGTGAAACCCTGAACCGGGGGCACCTTGGTCAGCAAGCAAGTATGTAGACAAGTCAAGGAAAGTCAACAGGTAGTTAGAATAGTCAGTTGCGCCATGCCGATACCTCTGGCGACCGTGAAGCGAATCTATGAGTTCGCAGAGGCGCGTGAAGGTAAACACCACGTATCAGGCGTGCTCGTGGCGAATCTCTTAGATAGCGTTGTCAGCTTTGCACGGGACTTGAAGAAGGAAGATCAGTCCTACATCAACGTTTCTGTGGTTCCCCGTCTTATGAAAGCGGGACATCAAAGCAGACTCGCCTATCAAGAATTTCTGGATCTCTTTGCGGGAAATGCACGCTCTAGGAGTCCATCACCAACGTCGCATCAAGTGTTCTTGACAAGTCCTCTCACGTCACCGCGAAAGCCATCGCGGGCGAGATCAAGATCGCCACCAGCATCTATACAGAAGAACTCACCAGGGCGAATTCCGAGTAATGCATCAATGCAATCAGCAGAGCTCAACCAGTCTTTCCGTTCCGAACTAGCTGATTTGGAGGATCGTGCGGTGCGAGCAGAAGAGGAGGTGCAAGCCCTAAACTCAGCCTTGAGTTACAAGGTGAGTGATCTGCGGGCTGCAGAGCAGTACATGCAGATCATTGCAAATGTTTGTCGAATGGATTTTGTGGTACACTCAAGAGGAATTCAAGAGAGCACAAAATTGATAGTGCGCCGCATCTACAAGCTTACTAGTGAGCGTAGAAGTGCGTTTGAGAAAGCAACACATTACGGTAAGCAGCTCGACTCTGTAAAGAAGGAGGTTCGGGAGCTCTCCCGGATGCTTGCGGATAGCGACCGCAAGCTCGCAATTGCGCAGCAGGATAGTGCTCGTGCTCGTGAAGAGCTTCAGAAGGCGCGGACCGATGCTGAGCGGGCGAGGAAGGAAATGGTTATCACGACAGTACGTCAGCAAAGCCGGAGTACTAGCCCATCTCAAGTGCCGTCGCCTCCAAAAGCTGAGTCTCCCGTCCGAGCCGGTGCCCGAAGTCCAGCGCGCCAAGGGCAGATTAAAAGCTCAGGGTTGACCGAAAATGACCTAGAAGGATCACTCAGTAACATCTTAATGCAGTCCAAAAAATTTGGGGCAACTGCAAATATCCTCAAGAGCTATATGCGGAGAGAAGCAGAAATGACCGATGAATTGCAATTGTTTAGAACTCGGTGTACTGCACTTGATGAGGACCTCAAACTGTCCCAGAAACAGAGAGATTTTCTGAAGAAGAGAGAGCAAGAGACAGAGCGGTTGATTGCTGAACTTCGCGGCGAGCTTGATTCTGTGAGAGAAGAATTGGACCATCTGCGAAAGCAGAGTGTACGCATTGAGCCCAGCCCTTTGGATGTCTCCTTGGAATCAACGAATCGTTTAACAGAGGTCGAAACCATGGCGCGCAGACTCAAGAATGAGCTATCTATCGTCAATCAGGAGAAACACGACTTGACTGCCCAACGAGATGTCCTCCAGGACAAGGTCACTGAGATGCACTCGCAATTGGCCGCTGCGCGGGAAACCATTGCAGGCCAAGAGACCCAGATTACTGACCTCATGCAGGAGATCGCCAGTGTTGATGACTCGAAGCTGCATTTGGAGGCGAAGCTTCAGAAGGAAAACCAGAAGCTCGCGAAAGACATCAACGAACTGTCGTCGAAGGTGGCTTCAGGTCAGAACATCCACAGAGAGCTTGGTGAGAAGGTACGAGAGGTCAGGAAGCTTGAGACTCATCTCAGCGATTCGAAAGCCCTTGTCGAAGAGCTGCGAAATGAAGTTGAGACTCTTGAGAAGAAAGTTAAACTTGGTGAGGAACAACGCGTGCAACTCCAAGTGTCTGCGCGGCAAGCCCAGTCAGAGTTGCAGGCGACTAAGGACGCGCTTGTGAATATGCGTGATAATCAAGCGAGTCTTGAGACACGTGCTGAAACCCTGCAGTCTCAGCATGGTCTTCTAAAGGCCAAAACTATCGACCAGCAGAGTCGCCTCGCTGAGCTTTTGGACAAGACCAAGGAGCAGCAAGTGCTAATCAACTCTTTAACGGATCGAAGCAGTTCCTTAGAGGCACGCACCCGTACAGCTGAGAAGGCAAGGCGTACGGCAGAGGATCGTATTACTGAATTGGAGGGCCAGCTTGAGACCTCTGACCGCGATCTGGACCGAGTACGAAGCGATCTTCTCATGGCCCAGCGCGGTGCGGATGCAGCCGAACAGAGGGAACGCGATATGGAGTCTATGACAAAACAACAGTTGACGGAAAGAGATGAAATGATTGCACATCTTCGTGCCGATCTGGAAGGAGTCCTGGGTGATCGGGACATGTTAGAAAAGCGTCTACATGATACCAATCGTGCTCTCGATGCGACCAATCGTGATCTGAAAAAGTCAAACGATCGTGCTACGTACGTTGAAGACAAGATGAAGGCCTTGAGTACAGAACATCAGACGAACCAGCGCAATTTACATGCGAGCGAGCGGAATGTCAACAGTCTGAAAAGCGACGTGAGTCGTTTGGAAGGAGAAGTCAAGGATTTTAAACGAGAGAATGACAAGTTGGTTGCGGAGCTTGATCAAAAGACTTTGGCTCTGGCCAAGCAGAACGAAAATTTCAAGATTCTGGAGCGCGAGAAAGAGGCGGACTCTAGGCAACTGAAACTTACAGAAGAAGAACTTCGTGCAATGCAAAACGCCATGCGGGATATGGAGCAAATGATGAAGACCTATCAAACAGATCTCGATACCACTCGTATGGATATGCGTCGCTTCGACGGAAATGAGCGAGTTCACAAGGAGGAGCTCGATCGCATGAACGAGCGACTATCTAATCTTGTTGAAGCCAAGCGCACGCTGGAACATGCCTTGACTCAAAAGGAACAGCAGTTCGGAATGGATTTTGATCAGATTAGCGTACGTCTCCATGAGGTGGAAAGAAACTTGGAGGCAACTCAGCATGCGCTTGAGATGAAGGATCGACTTCTGCAAAACAGTCTGAAGGAGCAAGAGAAGCTGGAAGACCAGGCCTTCGATCTCAAAAGGCGGCTCGATGAAGCCAACAGTGCTGTGGAGAGAAGTATTGAGGAAGGTCGTCGCCTAGAGGCGGAGCTAATGCACAGCAAGAACCAGATTACATCCTTGAGCGGTGAGCGCGATCGGTTGGTCAATGCAGAGTCCCAACTGAGAGACCAGCTTCGCAGCGCTGAGAAATCATTGCAAGATGCAAAGGATCGTCTCCATGCAAATCAGAATGAGCAGTCATCTCTGAACACGGAGAGAATGAACATCATGCGCGAAATGGATCAGCTCCATGTAACCATCAGACAACTGGAGGAACGTCATCAGTTGGATACTACAGCAATTGAACGTATCACTGCGGAAGCAACCGAGCTCCGTGGTCAACATGAGCGTACCATATTTGAGCTCCGGAACTTTGACGGCGAAAAGTCAAGACTGCTGGGTGAGCGTGATCGCTTCGCTAGTGACATGAATGCCCTTAAGAAAGAACTTGCGCAGGCCAATGGTCTTATCAAGGAAAAGGAGGATCAGATTACTGTACTGAAAAATCAGCAGCGTGATCTGCTCTTGGAACAGTCAAGAATGAAGGAGCAGACGAATGATCAGCGACACAAGATTGAAATTCTTACTCGTGATCACCTGAATACCTCTCACAACGCGGAGGCAACTCAAAAAGATTTACTACGGGTCCAAGCTCAATTGAATGATGCCAAGCGCGCTGCAGAGGACATCACTCATGCAAGGGAAGCCGCAGTCCGCGAAGCCGAAACCCAACGACGTCGTGCAGAAGAACTAAAGCAACATTACGATGACGTGCTCCGGAAGCTAGATGGGACTCGCGATGACATTGAACGCATGAAGCAGCAGGTTGTATCCGCGGAGAGGGAGCGCGATGCCAGCAAGCAGGAATTAATGATGTTGCATCGGAACAACCAAGAACTCAGCCTGCGAGGCAACAATCTTGCAAGCCGTTGCACTGCTGCGGAGACACAGATTCGTGACCTTGGACAACGACTGTCTGAAGCCACATCGGATATCACTTTAAAGAATCGTGAACTGAGTGATCTACGCCGTGCTCGCGATGAGGATGATGTCGCTGGTCTCCGGTTGGAAAAAACTCGTCTGGAGTCCATGTTGAATGAGCATCAGAATGAGAATCGCTCTCTGATCAGCCAACTGGATCGCATGGATCGTACTATAGAAGACTACAAGGAGCGTCTATCACAGGTTGAGACGGAGCGTAATGCGGCTAGCAGTTCCCGGGAGTCGCTGACAGCTGAGCTTGCTCGCGAGTCAGCGGCTCTAGAGGGCGCCAAGGATACCCTGGACCGTCTTGAAAAGGAGGTCAGTCGTCTGCAGAGTGAGCTTTCGTCTGAACGTTCTAAGGTAGAGCGCAACCGTGATGCTTTGAGTGAATCGGAAAGGGAAGTAAATAATCTGAAGCACAAGAATGAGACGCTGACTTTCAAGATTGAGGAGCTGCGACAGACGCTGCAGAGCCATAAGGATGCGGAAACTGTGTTACAGCAAACTGTAAGCTCATATGAAACCCACGTTGTCAGGGACCTAACCACAGATCTGGATGAGACGCGTACTGGTATAGCGTCTCTGAGGTCGGAATTAAGCGCAGCTCGAGAAAATCTTCGCACATCGGCCAAGGAGAGAGGGGAGGCGCTCTCGGCCAAACTGGAGGCTCAGCGGGCCTTGGAGCGGTGCGAGGCCCGTCTAAACGAAGTCAGAGCGGAATTAACTAAGGAGCGTGCGGAGAAACAGAGACTTAGCGGGGAGAAGGTCTCCCTGCAAGCCACGATTGATCGTCTAGGACGCGAGCTTGAGAAATTGAGCAAGGAGCAGGACCAGAGCATACGCAACAAACATGATGCGGACGGTAACTTCGCCTCTCTGAGGGAGAAGTTTGAGAGTACAGAGGATCTGCTTTCTTTCACGCAGGCATCCCTTGAGGCCCGCGAGCGTGATTTGCATGAGGCTGAAGAGCTCCACAGTCGCGTGGTGACTGAACTGAAGAGCTATTGCAGTGAGCTCGAACGGAAGGTCGAATCCATGACATCTCAAGTACGGCAGGAACGGCGCAGCTCGCGGGAGCTCACTGAAGAACTTCAGGCTTCTAGACGTGCCTCTCGCGATGCACAAAATACCGTAAGTAAATTGACCAGCGCACTTGAACAGTACGAGACGGATATAGCTTTGTTAAACGAACGAAACGCGGTGCTGCAGAGGCAGCTCGATGAGACCGGCCAGGCTATAGCCGAGGCCAAGGATGGCAAATCCGAGATGGAGCGCACGATGCAGAAAGTCGAGAGTGATCTGAATGCATCGGTCAGCAATGCACGCGAGCTTCAGTCGCAAGTAGAGACCCTTCAAGAGGACTACAGCAGCATGGTCGAAGGCCTTGGGCGCCAGAAGACCGTTACCAACGAGCTCCATACCGAGTTGGCAAAATGGAAGAAGACCGCCGCCGACAAGACCTACGAGAATGATCTGCTACGTCAAGACGTCGAGCGCCACCGTCAGAACCTGACTAAGGCCTACGAAAGCCATCAGAAACAGCGTAACGATCTGGGTAAGGAGATCCTGGACCTCCATGAGGAACTGGCAACCGTGCGCAGAGAGCGCGAGGCAGTGCAGAGTGACTTTGAGGACGCTTCTGGACAGATTGAATCCCTCGAAACGCAACTTACGGCACAAAAGGAAGCGGTCAGTGCAGATAGGCAGAGATATCGTGAGCAAGCCCGTAAGGTTGAAGAGTTGAGTTCGGAACTGCTGGTAAAGACCCGCGACTTGGAAGCTTTGCACAGCATGCTTCAGAAGACGCTTAACGACCATCAGGCACATGTAGCGGAACTGAATTCACAGATGGGTCGTTCGGTAGAGGACAACTCTGGGCTGCAGGAACAGATTTCTAAACTGAAGCACGTAGACCGTGAACTACGTGATGAGCTTGAGGGTCTACGTAGCCGCTGCCAGATGCTGGAGAGCGACCTGGAAATCAGCCGGCAGGAAATTGCTGCGGAACGATCGCGTCTGCTGGAAGTTTCGCGGGAGATTGAGACAGAGCGGCATGTACGGTCTTCCACTCCGACGTTCCCGTCCGAGATGCCATGCACGCAGGAACACTTGGATCCGAAGGTGAAACAGGCCATACGCAATTTGAGCGTACAAGTAGCTCGCGCAAATACAACGGCAGATGCTCTCACCAGTCAAATGCACGCAGCGAACGACCTCACTCTGCAGCGTATGCGAAGCCTAGAGATCGACCCAGACGAAACATTGTTCGAGGACGCCGATGAGATCTTCAGTCCATTGCCCAGCGAAACCGGCCCACTGATGCACACGTTCACTGGTGAGTCCGGTCTCACTGCCACTGTGGCAAAGTGCACCAGCTCGATGAGTGTCGTCAACACAAATCTCCACCGCATCCATGCAATTGCCATTCAGCAGCAGCGGATTTACCGAAGCAGCCTGCGCAAGTCCGACGCATCCCAACCTGCGTCAACGAGGGCCAGTTTACGTGACCCTGCAGTACGTCAGTCGGTGGACATGCAACCCCAGCCGCAGGAGGTTCTTTCACGGGAAGCCCGCAACGCCCAAACGCTGGTTGAAACGCAGGCGAAGCTCGCTGCCTTGCAACGTCAGTTGCACGAGGAGCATGACCGTCATAGCGCAACGCAGAACAAGCTCACTGAGACAAACAGGGAGCGAGCGCAAATTGAGCGTGACCTGGAACTGGCCAAAGCCGCACAGGTAAACAGTGCTAAGACCATTGATCAGTTGCGTGCCGCCATTAACACCAAGGACCAAGCCGCCGTAAAGACCCAGAAGGAGTTTGAGGGCCTGCTAGTCAGTGCTAAAAACGATCATGCCGCCGTCCTGGAAGAATTGCGCGTAGATCTAGAGGCTGCCCTCGCTAGTGCGCGCGAGGACCATGAACTTGAACTGACATCTCTGCAAAGCCAGCTGCAGGATGTACAGTCCAAGCTTCGTCTTGCGCAAGACGAAGGCATACGCCTACAGCGTACGGTGAACCAATTGCAACTGGACACCACTACACAGTCAAAGAAGGCTCGGCAAGCAGAATCTTTGAAGACAGATCTTGAAAACTCATTCCGTGGTGCTCAGATGGCTCAGGAGGAGTTGGAGGCCAAGGTTCATGAATACCAGGATTTGCTGAAGAGTGTGCTTGAACTGTGTCAACTGAGCGTGCCCAGCATCTCAGACGTGCACGGTTTGCGGTCAGTCTTGGTGCAGAGTGTGAATGATATACTGAATGAACGAAACGATCTGAGGACCTTGGCCAAGGAGACATCTCAGCGTGCGGACCACATGCGTCAAGAAGTGGACAAGTGCCGTGATGACCTCACCGAAATGACGACCGCGCGAGATGCCCTGCAGACTGACCTCCAGCAAGCGAATCTAGAGATCAGTGCGGTCAAGGATCTGGACCAACAGCACCAGTTGGAATTACGAAACATCCGAGAGTCTCTGCAAGCAGCAGACGGGCGAGCCAAGGCTGCGCATAAGGCACGCGAGCAGGCAGAAGAAGGAGTTAAGGGTGCGTTGGAGCAAAAGAGCATTGTCGAACGCGAACTGGCTACCACCAAGCACCAGGTTGAGAGCCTGCGGCTTCAGTATGAAAGCATTGAACAGGAACGGGATGGCGAGAGCAAGAGAATAACTGAGCTCACGAACGCCCGAGCCATGCTGGAGCAGAAGATTGGAGCCATGCAGCGGGAACTGGACTACTCGCAGAAGAGGGAAAAGGAGCAACAGGACCAACTCAATGATCTGCGATCCTCACTGGCGACCTCTCAGCAGAAAATTCGAGACGAAGCATTTGAGGCCAAGCAACAAGCCGACGTTGAACTAGCCAATGTCCGGCGTGACCTTCGGCAAGTCAAATCTGCTCTTGACCTCATGCAGCAAGACCGGGATACTCAGAAAACCCGTGCAGAGGACGCCTTACGAACAGCGTCAGATGCTCAGAACCGAAGCACTAGGTTACAGTTCGATCTGGACACGTCTCAGGAACGTGAACGCCAGCTGCAACTGGACATACGCAATGCCGAAGACCGTGCGACAAAGGCGGAGACGACTCTACGTAACGCACAAAGCACTCACAAACAGGAGCAGGACATGTTCAAGGAGCAGATCCGCCGCCTGCGCAAGGACCTTGATGAGGCACGGGATATGGGTAACGGCCTGCGAACCCAACTCGAGACCACCGTAGAGGCGGCGGAGCAATCCAAGAATATATTGCAGGCAGATCTAGACGCCGCCCTGTCGCGTGAACAAGATCTACGAAGCAAGTACCAGGGCGTGGCAGAGGAGATGGAAGCCATGAAGGCTTCTGCTATCCGGTCCCTGCAGCGCGAGGTCGAAGACCTGAAATTGACCACCGTGGATCAGCAGGAGGCTATGAACAGACTGCAAGAGTCCAACCGCCAATTCCAGGCCGAGCTGGAGGCCGCCAATGATGCCAAGAAAAGAGCCCTTCAAGACCTTGCCACTGCACGTGAGGCAAAGCGCCGGCTTGAAAGTGCAGTACAGATGTCCAGTATGGAGACACAGAATACCCAAGCAGAGCTGAACACTAGTCGCGCAAACCATGACGACGAGCTTAAACGTCTGTATCATGAGATCAGCTCTCTGAAACAGGAATTGACGGACAAAGAGGACTGGAGTGCGGAGGCACAGCGCAAGATCTTGTCCCTTGAGGCCTCCAACAAGTCGCTGCGCAATGCCCAGGCTCCGCGCAAGGATGAGGAAACACTCCGATCGACTCTAAATCAATCCACTTCTTCAGTACAAAGCACGATGGAGCCGGACCCATCCCTTGCCATAGAGAACAAGACCCTCCAGGCCGAGGTGCAAGACTTACAGATCAAGGTCTCCGCTTTCAAGAAAGTCGAACACCAGTTGCGTCGCGATCTGGAGCGGAAGACCACGGCGGAGCGCAACTCAGATCAGAAGCGAGTCGCTGTGCAGGACGACTTTGAAATGCTAAAGAATGAGAACGAGGACCTCAGCAAGCAAGTTCAGGGGCTGATGTCTGAATTGGCTGAAGCCCGCAATGCGGAGCGCAGCAGTGACACGCAGATCAAGACGAAAGACAACGAAATCTTGCGTATGAAGGCCAAGATCGAAGAGCTACAGAAGGAGTCTAATACTCTCCGCGAGCAGATCCGAGGTATTCGTGAGAAATTGTCTCATGATGATGTTCTAAATTCGGACTGGCAAGAGGCGGGAATGGCCCTGCTCTCCGAACTCGCCCACGAGATCAAAGGGGAGGAGGCCGACGTAACCACGGCTGCCCTGAACCCCTCAACGTTGGTGGAGAAGGCCTCTCGCATGTTGCGTCAGCTGAACGGGGACATTGCGAACATGCAGCAGGATGGGCGTCTGACTACAAATGCTTTCAACACCCTGGTCAAGCTCATCTGCATGAAGCTTGACCCACAAGCCCCCGTCATTGCAACCGACAACACAACACCAATGGATGCGCTCGAGTCCTGCCGGAGCATCATCAACCACGTCCATGCCAGCATGCAAGACTTTGTCAAAGTTCAGGATGACGCGGAGTACAATTACCGTGTTGCTGAGGAAGCAGCAAGTCAGGTCCAACGGCTGAACCAGGAGAATAGCGATCTTCAACGCCAGCTGAACTCAACTAAACGGAACCTGAGTCATCTGCTTTCAAGCTATAACGTTCTTGAGGAACGCCTGCTCCTGCCGGGATCCTCGCGGAACCAAATCAACGAGCCCTAAAAGTGACTCGAATGCTTTGTAACATAGTCCCACAACTTAAAGAAAAGACAGATTTTGTTCAATTCTTGCTAATGTGTTCTGATGTCGCAAATCACACGCAGGCGCTCACATATCATCTCTCCCTCCTGCACGACGACCATCCTCCGCACCGCCACCGCCTCAGTCACTACGGAGTAGACCTGGGTGGCTCTGGATACACTCCATCATAGCGGGACCCCCGCAGTCAGCCATTCACTACTGGCAACGAACCGCTTCCTATTCATCTCTGATACATGTCTGCCCCTCACATGAAAACCGACGAATCCTAGTACATTGAGTATGGGAAATGAATACGTTCTTCCCCCCTCCCCCTCCCCCCTCCTTTCTTTGCTGCGTTCTCTCGTCTCCCGTAGAGAGTCTTGCGTCGGCGCAATCGATTCCTTGCTTCCTTCCCTGCCTTTCCTTCACGGCCGTGAACCTGCCTTGCTCCGCCCTGGCGACCGGAGGACCCAATCCAAATTTTTTAACCCGTTCCAGGTCCGAAGCAAAGTGTGGTAACGCGGAAAGTTTTTAACTATCCCGGATTCGCGGGCATGCCGAAAACCCTTCGAACATTCATAAGCAAATACGGAAGACTCAGTAGGAGCGGTGAGTTACGGACCCTGGTATCACCCGTATTAAGTGTAGGATGTAAGGCGGAAAAGACGGGGGCGAATGTAAAAAAAATAAGGTTTGGAAAATAAAATCACCGGGAGGCATAGGAAATGACTGGGAACCGCCTCGCCCAACCAACCAAGCGATAAAAAAAATAAACCAACACCCCTCCGGTGCCCGATAGAGCACAGGAGGCTATCAGTCCACCTCCTCGCAGTTGGGGTAGCACCACCCACCACCACCACTCTCTCTCGCTTCCCGCCGCCGTGTTCAGCGAATGGCTGCTGTCCGATAGCGCGCCGCTTGTGCGATTGCGCCAGAGTAGGTTCAGTAAAATAGAGGGAGGGGGGGGGGAAGGCAAAAACTATCAGCAAACAGCCCCTACGCCCTTAAGCGGGGAGGGGGGGGGGGTTGTCCGCTTAACGCAAAGAATCTCCTGCGATCATCAAACCCCCTTCCTCCCGCACTGCTCGTTTTGTACCCAATGTCCTGCGTGGGCCCTGCATTTCCCGTTCAATGTGGCTCACTTCCCCAAGGGGAAGAGAAGGAAACGTGGGTATAGTGAGGGTGTGGGCCCAAGAATGGGAAAGTGTAAGACCCGGAAGGGTTTAGGGGGAGGTGAGGGGGTGTGTATGTTTGGTTGGGAGCAAAACGAGAAAGGAAGATCTTTTTATGGAGAAAACTTGGGCACCTAAGTACCGCCGGAGGTAAAGGAACCATAAAGAAAAGAGAGAAGGGGGAGGGAGGGAGAAAAGGAAAATAAAAAAGAGAGAAGGAAACGGGAGACCGAGTTGGACCTAGCCTCCAACTCAGATGAAATTGGGAGAGGAAGGAAGAAACGACGGTTGCTTAGGTATTCACCGACCCCGCTCCAAGCCCCTACCCCACCAACAGCCAACGAACACACGAGCGAGGAAGGCGCCGAGTTGGGGGATGCGAATAGGGAAGCGAGGTAAGGAGGGGGAGGGGCTTACCAAAGTGGGCCTGAATGTACCAGACTCTGCGGCGACTGTGCCGATGGTCTTGAGGTGGGCCAGGAGTGAAAGATGACGCCTTCTGTAAATGATCCTCCTTGTTACGCTGCTGCTGCCTTTGGTGATCCGCTTGGGCGTGCCTGGTATGTGTGTTAACTGATGTGCTGCGTGGACAGGACTTCGTCAAGAGCTACCAGTTATAAATATATTTTTTTTTGGTTTATTGCCGAGTAGTGTAGGTTTATTGTTGAGTAGTGTGGTTCTGGTAGTAACTCAATCGGACTGTAGTCATATTTCAACTGTGTAGCCTGGAATTGGGAGCCAATGTATGGGAGTGCACATATGTGAAGTACGAGAACTGTGGAGTTAAAGAAGACCGGTTCTTCATATTATTTTGATCATTTGGGAACTATGTAAGCAATTATAAGACACCTTTGTCTTCAGGGACAAAAATGTAAATATTAATTGTTCATCGGGTTACTTTCATGCCTGAACAAGAAACAGAAGAAATGACAGGTCCTGGCCAACAATTCCCAGGGTCACGAGCTGTCCGGAACAGCCACTGGTGGTCAATCAAATGGTTGTTGATACTCCTGTCATGGTTTCAGCTGGTCTGTGGACAGGAAGTGACCCAGGTGGGAAGTGGAAATTTAACATATGTAGATCTAGGATTCCCGATCGAGGATGAGCTGGTCTCTACCATTGGAATTCGGTTCGCATTAGACGTTCCAGTAGAATTGGGAACTGTTGCCATTGAGGCAATTATGGCGTTTGCGGGTGAGGCTCCTTATATTAATTTAATACCCTTCGAGGATCCGTTGTTTACAGAGATACTGCCGCTTTCGAAATGGCAGTACCTGTACAGTGTGAATCGTGGAGACATTTCTGTGGAAGCTCCAGCCGAAGGAGATCTGTATTTCTTGGTACTTCCTTCAAATGCGCCCATTACATTCGATCTGAACGGACAGCCAATTTTGACCGCTAGCAACCTCCTAATATTTGGCAAGAACGCACCGAACGGCCAAACTGACTATAATGAGCTTGAGGACTTAATTAGTTACGTTAGTGGAAACCCGGATCGCTATCCCATGCTGTGGAATTTCATGGAGGAATACCTTCAAGAAGGAGAGTATAGTGTGCTCAGTAACGTCATAACTTGTTCCAGGTTTGCCTTCAGAGTACCGAATGAAATTCAATGTCAAATCTGCCCCGATGACAGGGTCAATGTGGACGGCACCCCAACAGGGTGTGTGTGCAGCGTAAACACGTACACAACACCAGCAAATACTTGTGAACCCTGCATTCAGGGTGAGCTATGTCTGAGTGCTAACTTAACTGCACCATTGATTGCACCCGGATACTGGGGTGAGGTCACGAATGAAAGCTACGGTGACCTTTTTGAGAATAGCACACAACAGCTGTTCCAGTGCCGCAATCAAAGATTTTGCCAAGGTGGCAACGCACTGGGCGAATCGAACAATTGCATCGATGGTCACACTGGCTTCCTGTGCGAAGAATGTGAAACAGAATACCATCGAGTGCGTAACAGTTGTCAGAAGTGCTCACTTCAAACCCTTAGAGTGGTCGGTGGGATTGTTGTTTGTTTACTGGCAGCATTTGCCTTGTATGCCTTGCCATGGCTCTATAATACCAGTCCCTCGTTCATTCTGCTGATGCAATTTCTTCAGTTCAATGCTCTGCTGTACCAGCTCCGCATCGATCTTTTCAATGACGCATCCCTAGATGCCATTGGTTCGGTAGTCCTCTTCAATCCACAGTTGTCACTGATTGGCTGCCACTTTGGAGACGGTGTCGAAGTCTTTGTCCTGGCCCAGTTGGTGATCTTCGCCCTCATTATTATGATTCAGGTGACCATTTTGCTGTGCGCAAATACAATGAATCGCCTGCTTGACTTTTGGGTTGCGAAAGTGCACAACCGGAAAGACCGTGCAGCGGAGGCAAGAGCTGCGTGCAGCCCAGGCGGGGACCCTGACTGCCTTGAAGCCATCCCCGATACGGAGGATGGCGGTAGTTCATCGTCACCTGTGGAACAGATACACCGGACAACAAACGGCACTGAGGTTAAATTTGCAAGGGATACGAAGGATGACCGGTCGATGTCAACAAGTAGTACCTCCGACACATCTTCTAAGATAGAAAAGCCGAATAGTGTGAGAGAACGTCGAAGAGTTCCTCCCATTGCGAACATGCCGCGCAGGCGCCAGTCTAATAGTGACAGCAGCAACGGAATCCCTGCGGCCGGAACTGCCAGGCAAGCTGCGAGCCAAACTGGGGATCGCCCACCGGAACCTGAACGGCGACACTCTCCTGATATTATCTTGCTCAGCTACCAGACCATTTTTGTGACTCTGGAACTCATGTACTATCCATTAGTTGCGGCTGCCTATCTGAGTTTTGCTTGTCGGAGCGTAATCTCTGTTCCGGATGGCGTAGACGTTCGTTTCATCAACACTGACGTGACTCAAGCGTGCGAAAACGCATCTAGTGGCGCCATGCTGGCTGTGTCTCTGCTGACCCTGCTATTGTATGGTGGTGGGTGGCCCCTGCTCGAGTACGTTTGCTACGTCTGGGCCAAGCACGCTGGCGAGAAGACATTGAAGGAGGCCTTTAAGTCCTGGTGGAGGAGGGTCTTGCCGAAGAGGCAAAAGAAGGACAGCGATGATAGGGATGATGCTGATGGTAATCATGATGGCGATCAGGGACATGATCAGAGCGTCGAATCGGACTTGCCGTTGCCAATGCCCGAGTTGACCGACAGTATTCGAGTAACCCAGCCCCCGCAGTCTGCGAGCGCTGGCATCCGTCTCGATGGGCCTGCTATGAACGGACCCGTTGCTGGCAGGCGTGAGCTGATCAACCGTACGGCGCCATGGACACGTGAGGGCGGTAGCACTGGAGAGCATGTTCTACACCGTAGCGGTTCCCGTAGTTCTGGCACTCCCAATGGAAGCGTATCTGGCGCCCTGGCGGCAACAGGCAGTTCTGTGATGCCAAGTACTACACTGCCCGTTGAAACTTCCGTGACAGCACCCAATACTGGCGTGCGCCGCGACTGGGATAATCCGCCAGACGGTTGGAGCACGGCGGTGTTGAAGCCGGCCATGAGCCGCTTCCGTGAGGGACAGGAGTACAAATTGTTCTTTTTCTACCTGCGCGCCTGTGCGGTGAGCACATGCCTGGCCCTAATCCGCGAAGAAGGTTATTCCGCTATTATCACAGCTGGTGCACTGTTGCTGATTTCCGCCGTAGAACTTGTGGACAAGCCCTACCGGAGCCAATTGCACCACATTCTTGCTCTCATCATGACCTACAGCAGTTCCTTCATTCTCATTATTGGCATTGCCATCCTATCCCGCGACAATGCGGCGCCAAAGTTTGGGGATGTGAACTATGGCATTCTGCTGGCTGTCGTGGCCACCCTTCTGCTTGGTGTGATAGCGGATTTCGTCTACTGGTTCAATCCAAAGTGGGACTTCTACGGCCTCATGCAGCCACCACCGGTCCGCAGAGCCCGTGTACCCGGGGAATACCCGGCCGAAGCGGACCGCGCCAGCGTCGAGGGTCTGCCCGTGCCGTATTCTGTTGGGGCCGACTTGTCCTTACACAACCCTCCGCAGTCTGCGCTAACTGTCCATAGCGCAAACTCTCCACCACCTATTGCGAATCTCGATCGTCATCAAGCGGTGCGGACTGAAGTGGACTGTCAGACCCTGCAGCGACTGAAGCGCAAAGGGATTGACCTCTGGGAGCCGGTGGACGTTGATCATGTCTACCCGTACTTTTCAGTCATGGATACAACAAGCAGCAGTCTGAGCCAGAGCTCCTCCGGCAGTTCTGGGCACGGTAGATGCTGAGCTAGGATGTCATTGATCTCGAAAGAGATTTAAGACTGAGTTCAATGTCACACTAAATTTCTTCGAAATGTGCTTTATAGATTGTTATTGGATTTGATTTTCTGCTATTTGTGGGCCTACTATGATGTAACGGAAAGGCAGCTAATGTCTTTGTTGAAGGTGAGCCAAACCCTAATCTTTTGAAGCAATTGAAGCCGAGATCAAATCTTCTGGTAGTCCAATTTGGTCTCCAGCTTCTTCAGCTCAGCCAGCTTGCGAACAGCCTTCATGAAATCCTCATCAATGACGTAGTCACGCTCTGCGCGAATGGCAAACATGCCGGCCTCGGTGCACACGTTGCGCAAGTCAGCACCGTTGAAGCCATCGCTTAGCTTCACCACACTCTCGAAGTCAATATCTCCCTTCTTGTTCATCTTGCTGCTGTGGATCTTCAGAATGTCTAGTCGGGCCTGGGCGTTGGGGAGGGGAATCTCAATCTTTCGGTCAAGACGACCCGGGCGCAGCAGGGCAGGGTCGAGAGTGTCAGGACGATTGGTAGCCATGATTAGCTTCACCTTGCCTAGTGCGTCAAAACCGTCCATTTGGTTAAGCAATTCCATAAGAGTGCGCTGGATCTCACGATCAGCACTTGTACCTTCGCTGAATCGGCGGCCACCGATGGCATCAATTTCATCCATGAAGATAATGCAGGGTTCGTGCCCCTTAGCGTAGCCGAACATTTCACGAATAAGACGCGCGGATTCACCAATGTACTTGTCGACAATGGCACTGGACACCACCTTTAGGAAGTTTGCTTCGATATTGGAGGCAACTGCACGGGCCAGCAAGGTCTTTCCTGTACCCGGGGGACCGTAGAGTAGAACACCCTGCGGAGCCTTGATCCCGACACGTACGAACAGTTCCGGATTCAGAAGGGGCAACTCGATCACCTCACGCAGCTCACGGACCTGATCACCCAATCCGCCCACTTCGTTGAATTGAATGCCGCCAGGATCTTCGTGGCTCATATTATACACTAGAGGATCTACCTCCCGAGGCAAGCTACGCATGATTGTGAGGGTGGTCATATCCAAGGCGACGCGGGTGCCGTTCTTCAGTTTGGACTTGTCTAGCTGACGGCGGCACCCCACGACGTAGCGGGGACCACTGCTTGCCTTGACAATAAAGCGCTCCTCGTCTAGCTGACGGAGAACTTCACCAATGATCTGTCCCACGCTTTGTAATGCCTTGAGATCATCCTCTGTCTTATCGTAGTCCTTCTGCAGGCCGCGCAATTCCATCCGCTTGGCCTTTACTTTCGCCTCCCATTCACGATGCTCCAGCACGCGCTTCTGGTAATCCCGGAGGACTTTTTGCCGACGCTCATTTTCGTCAGCCATCGTGGTATTGTGTTTTGGATTCGGTCCGTGGAGTGCAGTCCAACACCTACTGCTGAGAGTTACGTACGGGGATTCCTGTTTCTTTCTTTAACCTTGCGGCACAAAACAAAGCCTTATTCCAGTCACAGGAGCATATGTATTGCACACAAAGCTACTGTAATTCTTATATTTAAATCTAGTAGTCGTCAGACCTGCCCTTTAGTAGCCCATAGCGTTCCAGGTGTTTTACTGTAGTTACCACAAAGCCTCCTTTCACGCCTTTATCCCCCCACTGATTCCGGTTTGTATTGACTCTGGTTTGAGCGCCACCCACGGACAATGGGGGGGGGGGAGGAGCAGAGCGCAAAGCGTCCTCGGGCGAGTTGACTTCCAGACGTCTCCCGCCTTTTGCTCTCTCTAACCCCCCCCCCCCTTCCCTTCTGGTGCGCTTCCTAAGTTGCGCCCTACCAATCTCTCTATCGCCTGGGCCGGCACAGAGCCTGCTCCTTGCGTACCAGAAAAGAAACGAGGAAAAACCCGGAGTCAAAACATCGCGAAGGAACACTTTTTCAGCCAAAAAGGCATAGCATCTCAGAGTCGGTCCATTCACCTCCCGGACCCAGACCACCCAATTTCAGCTCATCCGGACGTGGGGGAAATTCATGTTTCAGTTCAGTAGCTCAGGTGCTCCAAGACACCCGGTCCCGTGCGGATACTATAACTGAAAACCTAATTTCATAATTTAGTTTCACTTTCGCAGAGTTAGTTGGCGCAAGGCGAACTGGGGAAAGGACGGCGGGCGAATGCGGGGCAGATTGCAGGGGCGGGTGTGATCCGAACGCGTTTCAACTTGAGTTCGGAGTGAAGCCGTCAGCGGGGTAGCATCAATCTAGTCCATCACACCAGATGAACGAATCTGTTAAAGCCAGCAAAGAGGTCAAGTTCAGAATAAACGCGATCTTATATGTACGGAATATGTGTATTGCTACTCTGACGTTTTGAATGAGCACTTAATAATAATCTTGTTCATCGAGCGCTGGACGCTCGGGACGTTCCTCCTTCTCCATCTGCTGTCCTGCAACATAGGCATTGACGAGCTTGGGGCCGGCCCAGAATGGTAGCATGCACATGGCCATCGCAACGTACGCGCACTTTTCAACAGTCTGTGCGCCCATGCAAAGGCTCTTTGAAACGTAGCTCGGAAGACGGAAACGCAACTGGCCATCTTGTTGCTCTAGTAGTTGAGGTGCACCCAGCAAACGGCCAGTTCTCACAATTACCATGTAAACCATCCATAAAGGAACGTACATTGTAGCGAAAAAGCTCCAGATCGTGCATGTACAGGCCACCTCCACAGTGACCAGTGCCGTGTTCCATTTGGAGGGCTTGGGTGGTGCCGTTACCTCAGGCCGTAGAGGATAATAATTGAAGTTAATGTGATTCATGGTCTTGCTAGCCATAGAATATTTTTTGTAGATGTGCTTCGCCCGTTCAACGGGCATGTTCAACCGTGAGGACCGGTTCGCTGCTGCAAACCCTGCTTGCACGTACGGTCGAAACTCTTTTCCGTAGATCAGCTCCACCCAGTCTGGGGCGTACTTTTCAAACGTGTACGAAGTCGAACCGTAGAAGCGGCGCCATTCCATTGGAAAATCTCTCTGTAACAAACTGAAAAAAACCGTGCCACTGTTTAAATACTTCGCCAACAGCGATTTTGAACATTTGCCTAATTCGCAGACATCAATCGCGTCCAGATGCTTTGCAATCTCCGGTGCAATTTCTGGCGGAAGATTTTCTAGGAGAGAGCGTTCTGTTCTCTTACTGCATTGGCTTATGGAGCCTTCGGACACCCATTGGTGCCGTAGTGCTATCGTCATCATCTCTACCGCGGCACACAAATTTCTAAACACGAAAATCCAGCGTTTCCTGGTCGATGAAGCCTGCTTCCGTTCCTTAAGTACGACTCACAGTCGTGTGTTCTGAAATCCTGTCCTTCACAAGCTGGAACCCGAATAATACTTCAAACTCGCCTTCCGATACACTGTAAATTGTCCTACCCACACTGAGACGACGCAGAACATCACATTCCACGACAAAGATGTACGCAAAGCCTGGTAGGGACAGGGCACTGGGAGGAATGGCTGTTTGTGTCCCTTACCATAGTAGGAGGGGGATCGGTTCTTGCAATGGTCCCGATGGGCCTTCGTTTTATCCACCCTCACATCTATGGCACAGTTCTAATCTCGATGATAACCCGTTCATTGCTAGGTGCGCTTTACCCCACAGAAAGGAGATCTCGGGCGCCCAATTTACGCAACTGATCTGGGCTTTCGCTTCTCAGATAGGCGAAGCTGGTATGGTGGCGTTGGAATTTGGAACGTTCGACCCGCAAGCAAAACCCACAGTCCCTCACTTTTCCGGCGGGCAGTCCTCCAGCGGTGAATCTGACTAATACAGGCCATAATATAGTTAATGTACCAAAATTCTGAGCCGGTCGACTGTACTTGCGCAATAATTGATGACCCCTCTCTGACCGTCTCCGACCCCTCCTCTGTTTTCCCTACCGTGCCCTTGTTAATTGTTCCTTGTTTCATTATCGGGACAGTCGACGAGGTGATGCCATCGCTTTGCTCGATTCCGTTTTCCTCTTCAGCGATCCGCCCCGCCGCCGAATCCCTCTGTTCCCCTCGCGGGCCCTTTCCTTTTCTGTACTGTCAAATAAATAGGCCCCCAATTATGGTGGCTGTTGTTTCCCCAGGGGGCCCGTCCTTTGGCTTAATAAAGGCCACTCCAGGAGGCGTAACAAACTTGCTGCGCCTTATCAACAGTTATCCAACCATGTGCAGTACTCAATCAATGCACAACGTACTTCCTAGCAGAAGGGGGGGGGGGGGGCACTGCAACCCCTTGTGCATATTTTGTTTCCCTCGAGCGCGCATTTCTCAAACCTCGCCGCAGCCCCTTTCCCTTTTTTTTCTTCCCTTAATTTTCCTCCTTGGGTTGCGAAATACGGCCGGCCTGCACCGCATGTGCGAGGAGTAGCATCCGCGACAGCCACCGATGACCGCCATACCCCTCCCTCTCTCACTTCCGGGACCCTCCCACCCTGTCCTCCTCCTTTTGTCCTTGGCTGCAATTTTGTTTGTGCCAGTTCGGTCGCGGCCTAAGTTTATCGTTACACCTGTAGCCCCAGGCCCCTGTCCCAGGTGCACCGTTCCCGCACTCGACTCGTCAGACTGGTGGTTTTGGCCTTACGAGTTTCCAAACCCGGGTTCGCGAAGCCGGGCCCTCCCCCTTCACCCACAATAGTGAAGGTACTGAGCCCTTTTTTTAACCATGGCGGGCTCCCCGCTGCAGAATAAGGCAAGGGGGGAGCGGGTACCCCTATCGGTGCAGCGTACTGCGGTATACACACACACCGACCTGTCATACTCGTCCACACAGTCACTGCTTGGGAGAGGTGTGCCTCTGGGCTACCCGGGGGACCCGGTTACGCAGTGGCTGCGGGGCGGCCAAATGATACGGGAAGGCTCGTGGTCTTGCATCAACCGCTGAGTTGACGTTGAGTAGTGGGGTTCTGTTGTCTTGATTTGGTAGCGGTGGCAGACGGAGACTGGTGATAGAAGTGTGCAATGACGCGACGGGTGGGATGAGAGTGTGTCCGGATTAAAACACACTACTGGTAGGAATTGATGACGTATTTGATGGACACCTTGTTAGAGCAAATTGAACATGGTGTCTTACGAGTATAACACAATTAAATCTTGAATGTGTCAGGGTTGGTTGCGATACTATGCAACCTTGCTTAGTAATACAATCACAATGACTGGATTATATGGATAAATGCAACACGTAACAGAGCGAGACTCACCAGAACATACACAATGGATCACTATTCGATAGTTCACCGACTTCCGGACCCGGAAGAAGGCGAAGTGGCGATCCAAAAGGCACAGGCTCTCCTCGAAGAAATTTTGCCCGATGTCTCTGTTGTTCCCGAAGATGTAGAGCTTTTGCAGGCTTGCACATGGGTAATGTACGGAGGGGACCCAGACCACGTTCTTGCAAAGATTGCTACTGCAGGAAATTCCAGCGACTCCGGTGTTTGCGGCCATGTCTTCAAGAATGGTGAACCGGGATACATGTGCAAGACATGCGGATACGACGACACGTGCATCGTCTGTGTGCGTTGCTTCCGCAAGAGCAACCACGAAGGACACAACACATTCATGGTTCAGACAGTTGGTGGTGGCTGCTGCGACTGCGGTGATCCCGAAGCATGGGCTGAAGAAGGCTGTTGCTCGGACCACTTGGGACCGCATCAGAAACTTAAGGATAAGGAAGCAAGGGTGTCGGAAAGCATTGAAATCCAGTCGGGAAGCTCATTCCTGGGGTCGGGTGCCCCAACAAATGCTGATCTGGATGCCTTGAAGGCCAAGAAATCCATCCTACAGCAAGCCAAGGAAGCCGGAATTAGTGAGAATCTGTACAACTACATGACGTCCACACTATCACGACTAATGCACTATGTCACCACAGTGCTATGTAATTGCGAACAATTGATCCCCAAGAACCAGGAACAGGAATGGGGAGTGGTCATGATTAACGATGAAGCACACACTTTTGACGATGTAATTACCGCCTTGACCAGCCTGTTGGAAGTATCCGCAGACAAGGCAGGGCAATTGGCTCAGGAAATCGATAGCGTGGGCAAAACAATGGTATTCTCATCTACCAATCGTGCTGACTGTGTAGAAGTGCGACAGCGCCTTTACACGTTCAGGAGCCAATCGGATGGAGACATCATGGAAGACAAACCACTGACGCTCCTTATCCAGTGTGGTGCAACTCTGGTGCACGAGAAGAGAGCACTACTAATTCTTGAATTTTTGAATACTATCGGTCAGGAATCGCAAATCATGCGTCGCATGATTTGTGAGCAGTTTTGCGCTCCGGTTGATCCAGATGACGAGACAAAGTATTTTGAGTACCGACCAGAAACCATGAAGAGGGTAATGGGTACTGGGAATGTGCTCCTCCGGATTGATCGCTTGCTTCTGAGGGACGGAAAACTCTGGAAAGAGGCCAGAAAGGTTCTGCGCAAGAATTACATCCAGATTTTGATCGTGGATCCAATTTATAAGCGTATCCTGGGTTTGCGATATGCGTACCACTATAAGACCTTGATGGATTTGTTCCTGGAGTCACGGGCTAACCTCGACGACACTGTCCTGGCGCTTAGCGTGCAGATTTTTAGCTCGCCGTCATTAGCACTCGAGCTAATCGAAAGCCTGAATTTCACAGATCAGGCATTTGATGTTGTCTTCGGCGTACTCGCTCCGACACTGCATACCAACGCATCCGGTATCGCCGGTGGCATTGACCTAGAGCACACTATCATTGAGAAGAATCGGTATCCTCCCGTGTTCCACAATCTGCGGTACATCCTGAGTCACAAGAATGTACAGCAGCGGATCAGTACACAATCCCTGGAGAAGGCACAAGTTTTGCCTATGCGGACTCTGCAACTCCTGGAAGTATTTCAGGGCATGGACCAAAATGAGCGGGCAACTACGGTGCATGTGATGTATGAATCAGAGCTGTGGATCAGTGCTTTTGCCATTACTCTGGAACTGAAGTCTTTGATGCCCTTCATTGTGGACAGCATCTTGGGAGGCAGCCCTGAATTCAGTCAGGTGTCCCTGAAGATGACCAAGGAAAGGATTCTAAGCTGGCTAGCAAAGGACAACATTGCTATCACGGAGATCACCAATGACTATGGAACGTTCCAAGTCGTGCACGGCACGGGACCGGAACATAAAGTCAGTGTCCACATTCCACTACATCGTTTCATGTGCGAACTGTTGGTGAATGATAGGTACCAAGGTGATTTAGCCAGTGTCTTTGAGCAAGAGAAGAATGTGAAGGACCTGGGACCTGTGAATATGGTGCAGCTTATGGAGCATCCGATACGGATCATGGCCCTGCTGGCGCAGGTGAGGTCAAACATGTGGGTCCGCAACGGCTTCAGCATTAAGAATCAGGTCTACAATTACAGTGGATCATACTTCCGGGAAAGCATGTACGATCTAGACATTGCATATCTGCAGACTATGCTCGCTACCATGAATGGCAACGAGTTCTTGGTCAGCGCACTTCACACATACGAGCTTCATGAGTATTTTGGTTTGAGCAGTCATGATGTACGCTCCCTACTCCCGTTCGGACCTGACTTTGGCCACAAGTTACTTATGTGTGAAGACTTCATGCACTTGCTGATTGTCTTGCTAACAGAGCGCGCACATGTTGGAAACATGACGACGGAGGACATTATTCGGCGTGAAATCGTGCAGCGTCTGTTCTTGGGTCCACTTTCCTACAGTGAATTGACCAAATCGATAGCCAGCAATCTGACTGAACTCGAAGAATTTGATACGCAGTTGAGAGGTCTCGCCAAGTTGACGATGCCGGAGGATACCATGGACCACGGCGTTTACGAACTCAAGGAAAAGCATCACAAGAGTTTCAACATGTACTTTTACCACTACTCTCGGGCTGACCATGAGAAAGCCATGCAGAAAGTAACCGCTATTCACGCGGAACCTACGGGCCAGAATCTGCAAGAAAACCCTCCGATACCTGAACTGCACGACCTAAAGCCAATCTTCAAGCCACTCCTGAATCTGCTAAACTCGCGGGTGCTGCACGAAATGATTTACAGTATTCTACAGTTCTGCTGTGTTCACGCGGGAGACCATCCGGACGCCACGGACTCCACAATCGACAATGTGCTCTCGGAAGCACTGTACCTTCTAGTCGTAGCAATTGATCAGGGAATCCTAGACAAGCCCGTGCCTAGTGATGACACACACATTGGGGCCTACCAGGTGGACTCGCTTAATCAGAATGTCTGCCAACTGCGGCTAAGCAACCAGTCCATGTTGAATCATCTCAAGGACCTGCGGAGACGCAGCCACAAGTTGCCTTTAGAGCAGCGTCGTATGATCATGTATATTTCTATCCACCTGAGCAATTCCGGCGTCATCAACTTGACGCCAGAAGAAGAAGCTGCCAACATGGGCCAGCAAGAGGATGAAAAGGCCCGCCGCAAGCGAGAAGCTCAGGCCCGGCGAGAGCGTATTCTAGCCAATTTCAAGCTCCGTCAGCAGCAATTTATTGATAACCATTTGCAATTGGCTGCTGAGGCGCAAGAAACAAACGGTGGCAGCGATCGAAGGGGCAAGTCTCCCGTGACATTGGGTGTTCCGTCCGGCGCCGACGATCCCATGGATGTCAGCGGTGGGGACGTCTGCGGTACTCGGATGTCGATTCTAAGCAGCCTTGGCGACTACGCCGGAGAGTATGACAATGACACGGCGTTTGCGACTACGGATCACGACCTGACTTGCATCCTCTGCCAAGAGCAAGGAACAACCACTACTCTAGCCTATGTCTCTGCCATGTCCAAGTCGACCGTGTTAGCAAACATGGGGCGAGATACCAAGTCACTTGACTTCTTAGGAACCGATGAGACTGATCCTACAAGCTCTGGCGCCTCTGCGGCTTTTGGGCACATGCATATCAGTGGGTCAATCTCTTCATCGATAGCCAGCACTAGCAATAGGCGTCCCTCCCAGAGGGGCACACCGTCAACCACCACACGTGCCAGTTCGACCACGAATCGTGGCACCCCGGGCACCAATTCGGCTCCAAGTCAGCGAGAAACGCCTGTCGGCAACGGAAACGGTAACGGAGTCAGCGACAACGAAATAGTCACCCGTTTGACCCCACGCACATTCGACTCCTTTGTCAATTCAGTTCGCCGTCCGGGAGACAGCGAAGCGGCCGGAGTGAACGGGCCGCGGTCCTTTTTGGACTGGGAGGAGATGGAGGATGCTTACAATTTTAATCCGGACCTGTACTGTGCGTCGTGCGGCCATGTAGTACACTTTAAGTGTTGGGATCGGTATGTCTCGAGCATCCGCGAGCAGCGTGGAAGGGACCTGCGGCTGGAGATGGGTCGTCTGTCCTCCGTGGAGCTAAACTGTCCCCTGTGCAAAAGCGTTTGCAACATTCTCATTCCAATCTGCAACCGCAAGATCAGTCGCATTGTCAAACATGAGATTATGGATGGTGTGGATGCCGTCGAATTCCAGCGGTGGACCACGGAACGGTTGCCGTACCTGCTCATCAACCCTGATCGTACCCCTCCCTTTGGTGCAGGGAAGGAGGCGTTACGTCCCGACGCGCTCGCTCGCCTGGAGGCCTTTGCGCATAATTCCATAGAATTCCTCAGTAAGGCCTCAAGTAATGCGGCAATGAACATTGCGGATCCGCTAACTGCAATGTCAAGCAGTGAATCGGTCTCTGGTGAACCCATTCCGTCCGGTACTGGTGGAGCGGGAGGCTCAGGTAACGGTGCCGTTGACAACGGCGCGCGTAGCTCAACTGCGAGCAGGGCAGGGAGCCTGGGCCAGGCACCGTCGAGTAAGCAGGCCGCCACCACACGCGGATTGGCCAAGGGCATATTTCGTATGGTCTCCATGTTGGCTTATACTACGGCTGTTGAGGAGGTTGCACTGCGTCCACGGGGCTGTGGAATGTTTGGTAGCACGCTCAACCTGGAGCAGGTCGATCGGTCTATTGTTTACGGTATGAAGGCGCTGGTGAATGCTATCCAAGCGTATCTGTATGCGACGGAAGGGCAGGACTGGGTGTTTGCAGACTGGGGCGGTGTTATCTATGGCGCACTGTTTGCCGAGGATCCGTCATCTTCGATAAATAAGTCGAACACCGTACCCTTTGGACCGCTGTTGCATTGTGATTTGGTCACGATGATCGTAACGTTGCTTATGGTGGTGCCTGACATGGCAAACAGCCGCAGGGACACAGTTATGCTCACACGTCTGCTGTACCTGGCACACATTGTCCGCACTCTCATGCTGTTCAGCAAGCAAGGCATGTCTCCGGAGAGCTTTGCCATAGACCCGGATACGCAGAGTCCAGAGATACAGCGGGACTCGGTTGCGCTTATGGAGCTTTGGAATTACGTAATGGAGGCTGTCGACCTTGAACGTCTCCACTCGAGCCCTATCGGTGCAATTGAGATTCCGGAGAATGGCTTTGATCCACAGACCGGCAAGTCCAACTTGTCCTTAGCAACCGTCGTGGCCATCCACTGCATGCCATACCTACGGCGCATTGCGCTACTGCAGTACGTCTACTACAGTTTACCCCTTTCTGATTGGCCACAGTCCGACCATGCCATCGCCGACGACGATGAAGGTGGTTTCTGGTCCGAATACGATCGAATGATGGCCTACTGTTCAATGGTGAACTTCACGGAAATGCTCTCCGGCCAGGGCCACCTGACAGAGACGCTGGGGCCGCTGTTCCGTCAGTGGGCTAAGCACTGGATCCAGGACGTGCCTAAAATGACCACTCTGTGGCACAATCCGGAGCGTCGCCTGATTACAATGCGCACCTACTCGCTGGTTCCCTTGCCTCAGGACTATTCGGTGCTCTTCCAGGTCTGTACAGAGACAAAATGTGGCTACTGCGGTCGGGTGCCGCAGGAACCGGCCCTGTGCCTCGTCTGCAACCGCTTTCTCTGCGCCCAGGGACAGTGCTGCAGGCGCCCGGCAATCAACTCGCTCTACCCTGGACTTATTGGAGAGTGCTCGTATCATGCGTATCACTGTGGCTTTGGCAATGGTGTCATGCTTTTGTTGAAGCAGTGCATTATTCTTATGCTCTCCGACGGGAGAGGAACGTTCTTTGGTGCACCTTACCTCGATGTGCATGGAGAGAGCGACGTCGGTCTCCGCCGTGGCAAGGAATTACGCCTATCCACATCCCGTTACTATCAACTTAGCCGCTTGTGGATCCGACACCGTGTCGCGACGGAGATCGCAAGGCGTATGGATGAAACGGGTTTCCATCCTATCGATTGGTCACAGTTTTAGGACCGCACGCAGTGGCATGATCATCCTTAATAAACAATATGTTAGATTCTCTGTAACAAACAGTGTACTAGCGACCCTCGTTTATTTTATACTTTCTGAGCGACCTGATCCCTTCCATCTTGCATTTTCAATGTCCGTGAGTCACAATCCGGGAGAACCCATCGCTCGGGGACCGGTGGCGGTCATTGCCGAAGCAGTTGCGTATGCCTGGAAGAATGCCTGCAACGCATTCGTTTCGGGCGCGATCCGCTCCGGTGGACACACTTGACTGTTCGCGGTTTGCCCACATAGGCAGCAGGTGCCTTCCTTGGCCAGCAATACACTGTACTCAGAATAGCGTGCGGGAAAGGCGCAGCACGGTGTCAGAGTCAGGTCGTGTCGAACCACGTGGCAGCCACTTGCCACACACATCGGCAACAGCGAGCGGCACTCTACACACGTCAGCTGACGATCCGGCACGAGAGTAGCACAGTAGGGGCACTCTGACAAGCTATCCGGTACCTCGTCATGGGCCTCGGGCTTGCGGACAATCAATTCGATCTTTTTGCGGTACTTGGGATCGATCTGGTCACGATAGGTCGGTTGCATGAGCATTGAAGCGAAACGGTGGGCGCTGCGTTTGAGCCCAGCTCGAGTGCATTCAATAACAGTCGACGTGAGAATTGGCACAACGTGGTTGGGGAACATGGAAATGGACTGTGCGGTGCGGCAGAGCAAGCGAGCGGCACGCTCGTGCTCGCGATGTTTCACCAAAGTCCGGACAAGGACATAGGAGTGCAGAATGTGCATCAATGTCCGCATGGCAGGAGGCACGGCCAGTGCCAGAGCAATACCTCTCTCGTGAACCGTCTTCTGTGAATAGGTAGAGCTACTGGCCATGCTCGTAATTGATGGTAGGTCCCCGCCTTCCTCGCCAGCAAATTCTCTGGTAAGGGACACGAGCATGTTGTGTGCCTTGCGGTAGGCGCCTTCGTCCTGTAGCGACTGCGTTACAGCCAGACTCTGCTGCATGGCTTGATCTGGTTGGCCAGTAGCCAAATGATAGCGGACCTGATAGAAGAGCGGCCGTGGTTTGCCATCCAACCCGCCAGTGAGGAATTGCCAGACACGGTCACAGGTCGCAGTGTCCCCGGATGGATATAAGATGTCACGTACAACGCGTACCAATTCACGGCATGCACGATGGCCGACATCGCGGTACCGTTCGGGCCTTGCACGATCAGCAACACCTGTACCATCGTCGGAGAGTTGCCGCGGTGCCAATGTTGGTGGAGGAGTCTTTGTGAGGAAATCGACACCCTTGTCGAGGAAGCCCGCACGCACATAGTGATAGCCCGCACCAAACGGCCGTGTCGGATCCCTGCGCGTCGCGAACCATTCCGCGACAGCTAAATGCTCCTCCTTGGAAGCTCGATCGCCTAATAGTTCTGCGAAAATGTCCATGCAGTCGTGCTCAATAGCCATACGGAAGGCTTCTTCGTTGTGGGCACTAAGGAGGAGAAATTCGATAGCACGAGAGACATCTTCAAGTTTCTGCAGGTACCAGTCCGCAACGGCCTTGGCACCCACACGGCTACCTGTAACATGCACAAGCTCCGTCGCACGCTGTAGGGCCTCTGGTGTGCCGCCAAGTCCGTACAGGAGCACTCGAACGGCACTAGCATAATGACCAGCACGTTCGTAAGCCACAAACGCCCGCTCCAGTGACTCGATCGTGCCCTTTCGCTCTTCACATCGGCCGTAGCATACGGTCAGTGGCGCGGAGGTCAGTTGCGGAACGATCTGCCATAGTGTACGAAGAAACACGTCCTTTTCCTCATCACTAAGATAGGCGAAGCGGCGACCGCCCGAACCGGCTGTGTTCGAGGCTGATGTCGTATCAACGGCGTCGTCCACCACAGTTGGGAGGGGCAAATCACCGTAGCCGCGGAGGCACGCCTGCGCGGCGCGGTCATGGATGCCGGCCAGTGAATACAGGTCGCTCGCGTCGATGAATTGGCTGCGATTCTCGAGCAGAGCACCGCATTCACGCAGCAATTTCGTCACTGCTGCACGGTCGGACACAAAGGCTGATTCATCAGCGGTGATAAGGTTGCCTATTTCACCCTCAACATTTGCCTGAGCGGCGGTCATCAGCATGGACACGCGTTCATGTTCCTGACGGGCAAGAGCGATGCCTTCCTGTGCCTCCCCAACGGCAATAGCCGTCCTTGCTTGGCCAGCAAGGCACTGAGTGTTGTGCAGTCGTACTCGCGGGGGTGCCTCCTTGCTACCCGTGTCAATAAGGGCGCTCTGGTAGAGGATGCGAGCCTTGGCATTTTCGTCCTGAATCTCCAGCTGCCGGGCACGGGCTGCACTGAGGAACGGCAAATCCCCAGGCCGGCAATCTCGGGCTAGAGCCATGGCCTTGTCAAAATCAAGCACATTGCGATGCATTTCCAGAGCAATCTCAGGTCTGTTGGCTGCCATAAAGTGCCGTTCCGCTTCACCATGCTGCCCGTACCACATAGCAACGTAACCGCTCAGGACCTCAAGGTCCTCTTCATGCGCGATGTCCTCTAGGAAGTTTACCAAATGGGCTGCGGATGCCATGCGGAAAGCTGGAATGGCACTCTCAAAGTCGAGGGCCTTCATGGCTGCCTCGCCTAATCGGTGCCATTGAGAGCACTGTACAATTGAGAGAAGATCATCATCATCGGCCGTCGCAACGATGGACCGGCCGTCAGCGTGCGTTTCCGAGAGTGCATTGCTTCCTTGAGTATCAACTATATTGCTCCTCAGCTGGACTTGGCGTCTCCACTGCGTGCGCAATGTCCAGAGGTATCGAAAGCCGTCTCGGTGCGCACCAATGGCCATCAACTGACACAGACCACGTTCCACTAATGCTCGGCTCCATTTCGTTAGTCTTCTGGTGTCAGTGGAAGATGCCATTAGCTCCTGCCAGAGTTTCTCTGCATTGAGTAAAGTGTAGGTCCATTCCAGAAGGGAAGGAATTGGCACAGTCACCGGGGTGCATTGGCCGGTTATGCTCACCACCGTGTTGTCGATAAACAAAGGAGGACAAGATGTGCCTGACATTACGACAGGCAAGGCATACAGAGCGTGGGTGGATGATACAGAAGGACCACCACCGCTTGCCATGGTGTAAGTCACAGCCATTAGGAGGGACAGTGGCAGACTGCCACGGTGACTGGTCGGTTGGTAGCATACGAGTAGGACTTCTCGTGCTTCCAAGGACACAGCACGCAGAGTATATCGCCACTGACTCCACAGCAGTCGCATGCTCACGCCATTAGGTAACTTGGGGACTGGCACGCGCAGTGGATTCCGTGACGATCCCTCTTTCCCGGGTTGTTGATAAACTGCTGCAATGTATAGCTCTTGGCCACCATTGCAGCAGAGCAGGACATGAGTACCATCCATAGAAGTGCTAATCGCAGACAGCGGGTGCTCGCACATCTCTGTCGAGATGATATCCCAAGCTGTGAGTGAAAACACGGTCCAGCTGCCATGTTCATGAGCCCAGACGCAAATTTCATCGCGAAGGTGAATGCCAAGCAAGGGATCTGCAGTTCGCTGAATGGATATGATCAGGCGCTTGCTATGCTCTTCGTTGGTTTCTTCCTCCTCCTGCAATTCGGGAGGCAGTAGAACGTCCCCCCTGGCATCTCGCCATTCACGCAATTGGCCACTCGGTACCCCGTCGCCCTCGAACTCAATGCCCACGTACCGGTCGTTAACGTGGATCACTGTTACTGGGCCCAGAAGAGACGTCTCCAACTTGGTTTGCCACAACGGTCCATCGGCTAAGCTGTCTACTGCATCATTAAGCGTCTCGCACGGCATGTATATGGCCACATCCCCGCTGGCAAATGCCACTGCAATTGCAGTTCCCCGCTCAGACACTCCCAGGCATGTGATTTCCGGTACCACATCTTTCGGAATGCACACCCAGTATGATATTGCCTCCCCCTTACCATCAAGTTCTACAGCGCGGCGGATATGAACAAACCCTGCTGACCAGAGTGTAGCCACTGAGAGACCATTAGTGGCGCTCAGCACAATCTTCGAGCTGTGCGTAGCAATCCGACCCACTAACGCCACGATTTCGACTTGTCCCTGCGACGAGGACACTGCCACATGTCGCCCACGTTCGTGCGCAAATACCTGTTGTGCTTTTCCCCTTAGACCACTGTCTAGGGGAATTGCATTTTTGACTAGCTTGCGGCCGTCATCATGAACAGATACGAAAGAAATGAACTTGGAGCTCGTGCTGGCTCCACAGCCAAGCACACCGTTGACAGCTTTACAGCTGTCGGATCTTCCTGCAATCTCTACATCGCTTTCCTTCCTGAGGCTCCGTGTGCTGTCCACCGTCTGGCCCGTGCTGATATTGATCAAAACAGTCTTTCCGCAGCCAAGGGTCAAGAGCAGCTGATCGATCCGATTCGGCATGAATTGGTAGTCCACAACGGGGTCATTCGTACCATTTTGATCCGATTTCCAAAGCGTGCGCAGATTGCGGATGGTTCCGTCCGGGTCAATGTCCAGTGCCAAAACTGCACCTCGTCGGTCAATACTGAAAACAACATGTGTCCCATCACTTGAGTACCTCAAGGGTCCACTGGCTTGAGTAGGATGTTCTACGGAGTCTTTCACAGCGTACGTCACTCGTCCATTCTGCAAAACTTGTGGCGTGAGGACAGTGAACCGAGAATCGCTGCCAGCGGTGATCAGAAACGGCAAACTACCGATCCTGTCGATTCCTATATGTTGGGAATCGTCCTCAATGTAAGCAAATCTATGCCACAGCCATGCAATCTCCACAACGCGTCCGCTATGCAGCCCATCAATAGATGCAATCAACGACTGCTCCGCCGTCATTTCCTTCATCTTATCGACAGCCACAATACGACAATCACCAAGGCACTGTCCTAGAGCCATCAGATGAGTTCCTTCGTAACGAAGTGATGAGGCTGGAGACACACACACCGGCATGTCTGTTACTGCCATCGCCGTGGTGGATTCCTGGCTAAAATACCTGACAGCATCGCTTGTCACAAGGTCTTGAGGTTCCAGCATCATTGCCTCAATATCACCGCTTGGAAGACTCGAGCATGAGGCAAACCTCACCTCACCATCCCCTAACCGTATCACGAGTAAGAATGGCTGCTCATCCTCACGAAGTTCTCCAAATGACCTTGGCAGTACGTGAACAGCAGACACAGGTTTTCCCAGGTCCAAATTCCCAACAATCTTAGTGTGAACGTTGAACTCAGATCCTGTTCCGGTCACGGAGACAAAAATAGCTTGAGAGGACTTCGATCCAGATACCACGAGTACCTCCCGATTGGTGGACTCTACCGATAAGGTGGTAGAAGGAGGATGCGGCGTTGAATCAATGCAAGTTACCCATGCTATGCACAGCGTTCCCTGTAATTGTGTATCAATAAGAGCTCTCTGTTGCCCGTAGACATGCGGCACTATGTCGATCTCTGCTTCGTCTGAGTTTACGAAATGGAGAAGGGAAACTTTGGGAGTAAGGCAGGGAGGCACTGCCTCCTCCGCATTCTTCACTAATGCGGACGCATACTGAGTAAGGGAATGGATCTCGGCACCCGTACCCCTCGTGGGGGCGCTCTGTGTCACCATTGTCTGCTGTTCGTTCGGTGCCATACTTTCCATGGATCTCAGACCACATCTGCTACACCTTACCTTCTACATGATCTTGTCCAATTCATCTGTTCTCTAGATCTAACCCTTGTTATCCAGTCTCTACCAGTCCAGCCTTTCATGAAACAAAGGCCTCATTTACATCAATCAAGTATGTGTCAATGGCAGATCAAGGAAATACCCTTCTATGCTGTGCATCATGTCCGGTGCCAATTGAGACCGCCGCCATCCGAACGCGATCGGGGCTTGCCTACCCAATTCCGGCAGCCAGTGACGGGACAGTCGGCGTCCCGACAGTACTTTCACTATGGCGACCCCGGGAAACGGAATCCATTTCTGGCGGGCGTTGCGCACCGAAAAAGGAAACCCGTAATTCACATAATTGTTTGTTTGGTTAGGGGTATAGTTTTCATTCGTCTTTGGAGACACTTACACGGGTTTTTCGCGCGCCAAGGCTTCGAAAGTAGTTTATGCGGCTCGCTGTGGGGAGGGCAGTGAGTTCAGGGTCAGGCCCTCTGTCGAATGGTACTTGACGGCCGTTTGATGGAAATTCTAGTACCCAGGTGTCCATCTATCCATATCCCTTTTGGGCGGATCAGAAGGCACCGCAGTATAATATAACGTGATGAAGCTAGACAAATAACTTTATGAGTCACGAGTTACAGCCAAGTGGCCGACCATGGCATCGCAGACGTCAATGCTGCGGTTCCTGCAGCCGAAGGGTGAATCTGGAGAGAGGAGAAAGGAGAAGGGAAAGCAGAGTACCTTGGTTCCGGCTGGACTTGGAGCCTCCTCCAAACGTGTAGCTTCGCAGGCGAAGATGGCCAAAATGAGCCCTAAAGGCTTTTCCAACGATGACTTCCTCGATGATACCGTTTTCGAAAGCATTGATCTTGCAGAGATCGACAAATTGGCGGAACAGAAAAGTAGAGCTTCTAAGGAAGTTGCTCAACAGAAAATACAGGGCACGAACGGTAGTGTATCTTCCAAGGCTTATAATGCCATCACAAACTATGTCTCGGGTGGAAAGTCTATGGCATTGTCCCCATTCCAAGAAAAGAATGATGATGAGGGAGCTAATCCCTCGATTCGAAAGGGCGTACCTCGAGACGATACCTTCAAACGTCGTGGATGGCCAGTTTTTGAAGAAGATGAAGGCTATAAATGGTATTTTCCACGCAAAGAAGGCATGCAAGAGCGTGATTACCAAAGAAACATTGTGGCCAAGTGCCTCTTCAGTAACACGCTCGTATGTCTGCCAACTGGGTTGGGAAAGACCTTCATAGCAGCCGTGCTCATGTATAATTTCTATAGATGGTTCCCTGAAGGCAAGTTGATCTTCATGGCACCCACAAAGCCTTTGGTACAGCAGCAAATTCGAGCGTGCTACGAAATCATGCGGGTACCACAGCACGAAATGATCTGTTTAACAGGTGAAGTGAACAACAAAGTTCGTCGAGAAGAATGGATGGTGCGCAGATTGTTCTTTGCTACACCGCAGACGGTATATGCCGACCTCGCTGACGGCATAGCTCCATCGAAGAGTATTGTGTGTGTTGTGATCGATGAGGCACACAAGGCCACGGGAAACTATGCCTACGTGCAGGTCGTAAAAACCTTGCTTTCTGCTGGGGCGCGATTCCGAGTGCTCGCTCTTTCGGCAACCCCTGGAGATAATCTTGATGTTGTCCAGTCCGTATTGAGCAATCTACGCATTTCAACTGTGGAGATCAGAGATGAAGGTTCTATAGATGTAGCTCCATATGTACATGGCAAGTCTCATGAGAAGATTGTGGTGAGCATGACAAAAGGACTGGAGGAACTCTTGAAGGTGGTGAACGCCAACGCTGATAGATATCTCAAGGCATGCCAAGCCAGTGGCGTGCAGGTCTACCAAAGGGACGTGAATAGACTGACAGTCGGCGCGTGTTTTATGATGCAAAAGAAGGCACCGCCTGGTACTGGAAGAAGCTGGGCATACGGACTCTATCGTTTGCTTAGATTTCGTGAGGCTGTGACGTTTTATGGGTACGGGACTGCCATGTCGATGCTGCTAGAGAATGCAACGAAGGACCAAAAAAACAAACGAGGCAAGGCAGGTGGAAACCAGGACGAGGCAAGGTACATGGACGTTCTCCAGAGATTGATCGACAGTGGAGAATTGCACCCGAAGCTGGTCAAACTGATTGACATCTTACAGAAATTCATTCAGGACAAACCCGAGTCTCGGGCCATTGTCTTCACGCACTACCGGGAAAGTTCAGGGGAAATCGTTGGCAAGCTGTCTGAGATCAACGGTATTCAGGCAGCAGAATTTACAGGACAGGGCACAGCCAAGGGCAGAAAGGGGATGACGCAGAAGGTGCAACAGCAACTTATTCAGCGGTTCTCATCCGGAGAGCTAAATGTTATTGTATCCACAAGTGTCGGCGAGGAAGGCATTGACATTGGTGAAGTGGATCTCATCATCAATTATGATCACTTTACCTCAACAACAAAGGCCACTCAGCGAAAGGGTCGCACCGGTCGCAAGCGTAAGGGAAGGGTCGTGGACTTAGTTACTCCGGGTGTGGAGGAAATGACCCTGTCAAAAACTAAAAAGAGTACTTCTTCGTATGCTCAGACACTGCGCACGACCATTAGTAGGTGTGAAATGGCAGGCGCTGCTCCATGGGGCCGCATGGTACCGAAGCATATTATTCCGCGAATCGAGTATCTCGATATTACTGTAGAAGACAAAATGGCACAGTTTCAGCCTTACTCGAATCGACGCTCTGTAACTTCGCGCAGTTCAAAGACGAACCTGAACGACAGCGTTGGCAGTATAGAGGACACGTCAGTTGTGAGCGCTTACAGAAAGAAGCGAAAACTTGAAGACCTCCTTGACAGCATCATCAATCCTCAGAGACTCACTGAAACCAAACGCCTCTTTATCATGAAGGATCCAAATTGGGGTTTCGACGCCAAACAGGCTTTGCGAATCCATGCCAGCAGATTTCAACTCACACATCGATCCTATGAAGGACCGTACATGGGAACCAGTCCTCTGACGCATGGATATCGGAAAATTCTATACGGCCTGCAGAGCGGAAGATTCAAGACCGCTGAGCTAACGAGTCTATTGGGCACCAAACCGGACGGCATTTCCAGCCCTGAACTGCTCTCAGATCTTGGATCACGGGGGGTTGCGCTGTGCGTTGATGACGATGTAATGGCACTGGACGAAGCTGGCATTGAAGAGGTCACCACGGCTTTATATGACAATGATCCGCCTAGCCCAATATTCAAATGTCAAGAGTTTGGGCCGGTACCATCCCCAGGCCGTCTTTTGGAACCATTGCTGTCGAGGGACACGGGCCCAAAACACAGGTCGACAAGCAATGCCAAACGGCCGCATCTGCAAAGTTGCGTGCCCTCATCAGCCATTCGTGCGCAACCTGTCGAGATTATGCGAGAAATCATACAACGTGCTCCGCCACCTCCAAAGACGACGACTTCCACTACGACTATCCAATCAGTCTTCACGGACGATAGTGACGATGATGACACATCCATGATGATGGCCATGATGGCCGCAGCGGACAAGGCCGAGAAGACTGTCACCACAGCGACACTATCGAAGAATCCTATAGCAGCGCCAAAGACGTCAAAGCAATTGACACAAAAGCAACCTGAAGCAATGCCAAATCCCTCGACGAGTCCGGACTCCGAAACCATGCTCCGGCGCCCGACGGGCCTCACCCGTCGGGCTGTGGTGTCTTCAGGGGGAGACAACGCGTCCAATCCGTTTACCATCGACGACAGTGACGGTGATAGTAGCAACAGCAGTCAGGCAGTTGAAGATAACCGACTTGTGGCTGACGGTGATGTGCCTTCCGATACCCCTGTTGTCCACAAGCGCGATAGTCGAGCCACAAAATTGAAATTGATCGAGTCACAGGCCAGTCATGACGACATTCTATCGTCAGAGGATGAGGATGATGATAACAGTGACGATCCCAATCGCTATGTGGCCGATTCATTCATCCATGATGGCAGTGAAACACCGCACAGCGCAGTGACGGGGGCGTCGCTAACGCAGCAGACCCAAAGTGGTGGGCCTCTTAGTGTGCCGAAACCCTATGTGCAGAGTACCTCGCCGACAGACGGTCTGCCGGACCATCTGAAGGACGCGGTGCGTCGCATTGAACAACAAGCCGAAGAGAAGAAGCAAGGACGCAAGCGCAAACAGGCCGTCGTAGAAAAGCGCACTCGTCAGCAAAAGCATGTGGCTCTTTTGATCAGCAGTGAGGAAGATGACGATGACAATGAATGCATTCTTCAGATTGCGCAGGCGCATAAACGACAGGCCATGAACAATGTGCGCCAGGCACACCAGCCACCGGACACGGTGCTCAAGGGCACTAGTGGTGGTGGATTCCAAACCGCAGCCGCCACCATGGGCATGGACACGAGGACCAGTGCCACAGCGGCTATCCATCCCTTTCCGGTGCCGCCACCTTCCGTCAAGTTTATCGATGATAGCAGCAATGAGGACGCGACGAAGGCGGGCGAGGAGCCTGTTGCACTTTCCCCGAACCAGAGCTCTGTCGCTGCTGCCAGATACACCGATCTTGCTACTTCTGTAGCGGATGCTCCCCTGCCAGTCTTCACGGGCACAACACAGGGTACGCCATCTTCTCAGCCGCCCAGACGCCCAGACGATCCGGTGCTACTTGTGGATCGCATGGAAACAAAGTACGGAGTTTCTGCGGTAATGCTTAAGCGACAAATTCCGGGAGTACGGGTAATTGTAGGGGGAAAAGAAGAGCTGAATGGAGCGAGCTTTGTGCTCAGTGCAAAGACGTGCGTGTTGCACTGGAAGGCAAAGTCCTTGGCAACAGCTGCAAAACGCGAAGAGCTCCATCTCCTGCTTGTTCACCTCAAGACAGTCTTTGACCACATCTACGTGCTTCTGGACAACGAGGGCGGGGGTGAGCTATGTGGAGAGGGTGGGTTTGGCGCGGATACGCTAACGATCCACACAGTGGAGTCCGCGCTGCCCTCAGTGATGAGGTACGCAACTGTCCTAGACTGCGAGAACTTGGACGCTGTGGCGGACATCGTGATCCACCTCTTCAAGGACATTTTGGACCATGAAGAGAACACTCTCCTGCGAGCTAGAGAGGTGGTGAAGCCAGATGGTGATCCAATAATGCAGCTACTGCTGACGATTCCTTCCCTCAGCTACATCACGGCGTGTCGTGTTCGGGAGGGTCTCTCGTTCGCTAGTATGACTCTTGCCGATGTCTTGAGCTGCTCCGACACCGCCCAATATCGAAAGCATTTCCCCTGGCTGCCCGAACGAGCCATGTTTGCCATGATCCGGCATTTCAACTCGGTTTAGAGTATAGAGTGATCCCAGTGGGAGTGATGCATGAGTCTTGGATCCACGTTCCCCTTGAGAAAGTGACACGGTGCCCATCCACGTATCCCTCTTCGGTGTCCACCCCTCCCCCCCCCTTCCCCAAGGCTAGCTCGAGCCATCCACCGCAACCACAGAACTATCTCCGTGAAATAAGCGACCGACAGCTCCCGACCCGGCCACGGGCGCAGTACTTTGGGTACCGAGTGTGTCTTCGATTGGACCGTGCTAAAGGCCCTCCCCCGGGGGGGGGGGGGGTAGTAACTTTTTTTTTCCACTCGCTGTTAACCGCTTACTAAGTTTGTCCGCCTGGTCCGCGAACCTTGCGAACTCGCAACCAAATTTTTTGGATCTGGTCGGACACCAGGAAATGCAACGGGAAATACTGACCCGATTCGGTTGCTGAGGTAGGGGAGTGCAGATGTGTACTCCCAAACTAATTTGGCGGGTCTCTTGAGTGCAGTCTACGACTGATTGGTTCCGTAATAGATTTTCTACCTCTTCCACGTATTTACAGACTCCCTGCCAACGATCACTTGCGTAGTCTGTGAACATCAGTAAGCTGTTTTTGGATAGGAAGTGCGGTCCGCAGGACTGGGACATCCTCGGTGGTCGGCAACCATATCAGATATCGGGATCGATAGACATTCAGTAAAACACACAGAGAGGAAAGAAAACTTAACACACAAAGTACAATCATGGCGTTTTTATTTGGCGGACCATTTATTCGAATGGGTGCCCGCATGGGACTGATCCACCAAACCACAGAAGATGTTATGGTTCCAGGGTTTCAGCACGTTCGGGACATTTTCCCTTTGGGCACAGTCTTCCGGATGGAGCCCGCATACGGATTGGTCACGGACCTTCCTGCCTACAACGACATCGTAAACCACGGACTCGTGGCTCCACTCTATGATTTTGGTGGGCCAGCACAAGAGATCCTCAAGCGTTCCTTTGTCCTTGAGCCGGGCCCGAGGCCGGGCACCTACCGACTGTCTAGCATGGCTGACAGGAGTCGGCACTTGGCCGTGAATCCGCACAATGCCAATGTAAGGGTCGTTTCTGGTGACGGTCCACAAACGGTTTTCCTATTTTGCCGCAGTCCCAACCATCCTGCAGCAAAGAAGGCAGCGGGCAATCCTCTGCTGGGAAGAGATACCATGCCCAACGGCGTGGATAAGCATCAAAAGAACCGACCGTTCCCGGTGGATTCGGTTATGATAGTACCCCTGCCACGCCGTGGAGATGGTTGGTGTATTGCTCTGGATATGCCGCCGGCACAATTCGGCCAGAGCGAACGTCAGGGTGGGCGTTTGATTGGCAATTGCATCCGCGGCAACATTGCGCAGATTAACCCCAATACTGGTGGGACTGCGTTGTTTCATCTCATGCCCACCGGAGAGCCCACACAGCCATTTGATCCCCCAGAATGGTTGGAGAAGAGGATGAAGAAAGAAAACAAAGCAAAGGAAAAGAAAGATAAGAAAAAGAATGGGGCAGCAGCGGAAGTAGGAGCAGCCACGGCAGCAGGCAGCGCCGCCATCTCTGCCTCTGGCGCTGGGGTCAGCGGTGCCAGCACAGGCGACCGCTCTGTCCATCTCTCCGACTACGAAGCTAATCTTGGTGGGAATCCTGAGGACTATCTGCCACTACATCTTGTCGGTCCTAAGAGCCAGACTTTGACTGTTCACCGGAAACTGGCACAACAAATGCTCACGCAAGAGCAACTGTTCAATTTTGCCAAAGATGGTTTTATCGTTCTGCCAGGAGTCGTACCAGAGAGCATGGTCAATGCTGCGCGTCAGGTCATTGACACCCATCTGCAGAAGTGTGCAGCTCAGGGCCGTGATCCGTACGTTATGAGCAATGGACCGCGGCCACAAAAGATCCTCGGGCCGAACGTGCAGGACTCGCCAGAAATAACAGGCATTTGCTCAGGCACACCGGTGCTGGCTGCAGCAGAATTCCTTTTCGGAGAGCCAGCGTACCCGGTCTGGCCTCCGAACCAGGCTCAATGCGCAGTGACGATGCCGAACAGCGATGAGGGCGCCTTTGGATGGCACATTGACGGTATGGGCTTGCGTGACGTGCCGGACGAGAATCCGTTTTGTCTTCTAGTTGGTATCAGCCTCAGTCCGCAGCTAGATTACGAGAATGGTCCCCTCTGCCTGCTGCCAGGTAGTCACCGTGAGGTCCTGGATGAGCTGCGACCTCGGTACGATCGTACAACCACAGAGGACCGCTGTCTCCAGAGTCGCATGCTCGAACAAACGATGAATGCACACGAACGCGAGAACGAGGACGTCCGTCGTCGCCATGAGCTAATGAAAGCAGTGCGAACGGTCAAGGACGAACACGCGCGACGGCCCGGGGCCATTACTGAGGGTCATCGTGGGCGGGAACCACGGGGTTCCCCCATTTTCCTTGCTCCCGGAGACGCGGCGCTGGTTCACTCGAGAGTCATTCATCGGGGGAGCCGTTGCAGAACTGTTGGACAGCCGCGATACCAGGTCTACTTTCGCCTAAGTCCCCGGAATCGGCCCCGAAGACCCGAAGCTCAGCATGATCTTTTCGGAGAGTTCCAGGGGATCTCCAGACAGCCGTTCGCGAACGCATTGCATTGATCATGGGGAACCAACCCCCCGTCTTCAAAGCCCGTATATCATTACAACTGTGGTAGTCGTAGAACATATTCTTCAACTCTCTTTTTTTTTTCACGGACTCGCTTGTGCCTTGTGCACATCAAAGTAGCACTTGGACAATCATCCCGTATATTCAACAGCGAGGGTTCTCCGAAAAAGGCCCGAAGAGAATGTTTTTGTGGCTAAATGGGGGGGGGGGTGTAGGGTGGGCTTTGTTCCCGACTTCTACGAGCGGGCCGTGCAAATCATGTACCCAAACGACTTCGTACAGATCCAAATTTCGGGAAGCACGGGGCGGTGCCAAGAAGCCAGTAGGGGCACCAGCTCAGCGGCTGCTGAAGGCGTGTGTGGTTTTATACTAGCCGCGAGCAAGCGACGATTAAATTCGGCATGTGATCAGTTCGTCCTTGCCAGCCGTCTGAGCCGAAAAAATGGACCAGTCTGCATTTTTTTCATCTTCCGTGCTCTGTGGACGGCTCAATTCAGTTCCTGCAGGAAACGGTACCACCCTCTGTCTGGGAATATTGTATCAAATCTACTCATTTTGATTTAGCTCTGCCGTCGCTTGGGAGAGC
>PDIP01000031.1:143496-200519 GCA_002811645.1 Corallochytrium limacisporum
TGGTTCAAGTCATGGTGGTAATAGATGCTCATATTTAATTTTTTTGTACGACTACGATGTGTTCAATGTCAAGCCAAAGTCAAAATAGTCCTTTTTTGAGAGTAGCAGGGACTCTTCGTTTGAATCAGCTATTGAAATATTTTTTTATGATTGTTAAAAAGAGCAAAATATAATGAAATAGAATGGAATCAATATAAGTTATTATACAATCAAGATTAAAAAAGATCCTCGGGAGTCAAGTTTTTCGGAGTTTTGACCCTAACATACCAGACAGAGGGTGGTACTGCAGGATCTTTTCGCTACTGAGAATTGCGCAGCCACTGTGGCCGACCATTACATCTGGTTGTTGTCAGCCTCCTTTCGAAATATGACAACCACGGAGTATGTCCAGACAGAGCGTACGGCTGGCCATTACTGCGACTGTGAAATGGTCCGCTCTTTGATTTTTTCAAGACGGGCTGCCCTGTCTCTGCTGGCGAAGGTATATTGGATTTACAACGTCGATTACGCCCCCGGAATTGCAACCTGGATTCCTGTTTCGAAACCGTGATCAATCGCGACAAAATTTAGCAATAGTCTCTGCGTTATCTCGCTTGCAAAAACTCTTACAATGAACGTGAATCCTGACGCAAATGTTGGCTGGGACGAAGTCACCACCCTGCACAAGAAATCCACCGATCGCCCCCAAAAACTGAAGGGAGATGTCGCTGTGCAAAAGGCCATGCGCAGCGGCGCTGCTGTCGAGACCTCACAGAAATTCGGAGCCGGAGGCAACCGTCAGAAGGGAACGGATTTGAACACTCTGAAACTCGACGAGGAGACGGAAAATTTCCACCACAAGCACGTTGAATTGAACTTCGGCAAACGTCTTCAGCAGGCACGTCTGGAGAAGAAGATGACCCAGAAGGACCTCGCAACAAAGATCAACGAGAAGCCCCAGATTGTGCAGGAGTACGAGAATGGAAAGGCCATCCCTAACAACCAGATTATTTCCAAGATGGAGCGTGCTTTGGGTGTGAAGTTGCGTGGAAAGAAGAAATAATTACGTTCTAGGTTAGGAATTGGTCCATGGTCTGATTGACTGACCTTTTATAGCGCTATTAAACAAATTCACTATCCATTCAATGCATATTGTGATTCGCCAACTGAGCTCTATTGTATAGTTTAGTGATTGACACCATGCTTACTGATGCTGTGGCTGCCACATAGACCGCGAGAAGAAAGGATCCTCGTCGAATTCATCCGCAGGAGCTCGCTGCTGTGCCGCAGCCCGCATATTCATACGGAACTGACGCGCTCGGTGGTCATGGCCGTAGATGCCATTATAGTACCGACTAAACGCCCCTGTGCGGAACCATCGATCGTCCATGTTCTTCCAGTCACGGTACTGGCCCTTCATCGGCTTTCCAAACGCACAACTGCGTGGCTTCTTAACAGTGTCCGAGAATTTCTTCAGACTTTTTGTGGCCTGGTCAAAGTGCCAGCGCTCTTGGGCACGCAGCACGGCGGTGTCAGCTGCGAATCCGTGCGCCTTCCTTGACAGCGCAGACTCGCGTGACGGCGCAATAGTCGGATGATCGCGCGAGTCAAAGTCCAGGAACCGCACAGTTTGCGATGTGGCGGCAAATAGGAACCGTCCGGAGAATTGAACCTTGTAGACACTGCTTTTCGAGTACTGTTCAATGTAGAACGATGTGGCCCAGGGGGACGGACCGAGGACTGCGCGTTGGTTTAGGAAGCGACTGTTAGTGCTGGAGCTTAGGCGTCGCAGGTCCAGAATCCGTACGCAGGCGTGCTGACCCATGCCGACCGCAATATAAGGCTGATTTACCAAACCATGCACGGAATAGACCGGCACGTCTTCCGGCACATTTGCGAAAGCCGACGGCGTACGCTTATTGTTGCGGTCCCGTAGATCCCATAAGCACACGCGGGCATCGTAGGAGCCGGATATGCATAGGTTAGAGTCGAGCATGCAGAGATCGTAGCTGCTCATGCTCCGGAAGTTGCGTTCCGCAGCTTGGGCGGTCATGAGCCTTGCCTGTGGACCGGGCAAAGGCAGGTTAGTGGTGATAGGCACTGGAATGGGGGGCCGGGAGGGACCAGCGCGGTTCGGATCTCGGCTGTCCTCTGTTGATGGCAGGAACATATCCACTCGCGTGCGTGAGTCAGATTCCTTCAATGTGACGTAGCCTAGTTCGTTGACGACAGGTAGATCCTCCCGTGAGGCATCAATGATCATCACGGGCGTCATGTCGTTCTCCTTAGTGATCTTGTTACCATTGGTGCCGATCGCAATGTAGCCGTCCCGTTCCGGTAGGGCTTTGATCACTTTGACACGCCCACTAACCTCACGCGTGAGTTCAGCACAGCCACGCTCAATGTCATAGTCTTTGCGTAGTCTCTTCGCCATATGCTGCTCAGCCGACCCGCGGCTGGGTGATGGCGGGCGAGTGTTCTGGTCAAAGTACGGAGGCAGTGAATTGATCCAATTCTTGTCTACAATTACACTGCCTTGACGAGTACCGAGGCAAAGCAGCGGCGTGTGCTGTAACTGCGGCCGCACAATTTCTGTGCAGAGGACGCCGCCAGTTTGTACGTATTCAAACTTTGCCGCTGGTCTCTCGTACATGGAGTTGAACATGATCTTCGGAATATTACCCTCAATGCCACTACCGGAAATATAATTTCCACGTTTCGTTGGGAACTGGGCATAGCCCGGCCCATCGACATCGTAAGTGAGATCCCATATCCGCACCACACCGTCCATGTGACCAGCAGCTAGGAGAGTGTGGTTGTTGCCATCATCCCACAGATGGAATTTGCTCACATCTTCCCGTGTAGGTTGGTCGTCTGACAGAATGCGGTCCGGTACGTAATAGCCCTTGCGTCCATCCTCCTGCCACGCAATGCCACCCTTACGCATACGTCGCATCTGTTGGTCGGGTTGGTCCGGGTCGCTATTCTCGGGTGTCCGCGGCAGCCAAACCAAAATCTCTGGCCCGCGGCTGACTACCAAACAGGCTTTGTTCTGTAGGAATCCGAGGTCCGGCATCATGATCTGCTGAAAGTTGTACACTCTGTGCAAAATGGCGCGTGCAGTAGTAATGGCCATGTTCAGGTGCTTCCCCTGGTAGTAAGCGCCTTTTAAAGGCGCACTCTTGTGCATGCGATCTAACGCAGCCAGGTTCGGGGTGCTGTCAACAATGAAGGCCAAGTCTCTGAACGGTTCCAGTCCCCAACGCTGAATTGCTTGTGTTGGCTCCTGTGGGGGAATTGCCCCAGACACCATTAACTTTTCCCGCATGCTGGCCTCAACAGCTCGTTCAAACATGTCACGGTAGTTAAAACCGATTAGATACTTCCTGCTGATGTGGTTCATGGACTGCATCCATCGTGCTGAATGATTTGAGAGTTGATAAAGCCCTTTACTTACCTTGCAGAGCTCTAAGAGGTCCTTCCGAAGCAAGTACCCTGATATAATGTCAAAGACATCCTGCGGCAAGGTGTCCAGAGACGCCCGCTGATGGCTTGGCCTCTGTGCCATCCTCCTTCGTGTTCTTCTTTATATAATACCAAGGAACAGTCTTTCTACATCGTCTCTTTCAAAAAAGCTCCTGAATGCGAACAGTCCAAATTATATTCTAGTCGCCCGATTAGTTCTGGCTCTTGCGTCCTGTCGAAACCCGCTATTTCACTCCTTGGATTCCTCTACGCACCAGAGATTACACCGAAGACATTAGACAGATACTGTTCACGCACTATAATGAGTAAATCGTAATAAACACCTTCAACTACTCGTATCTTTTAATAATTACAGACACCGTGAAGCGAAGACCACAGGCACGGTCTCAGAAACGTTCGCCCCTGCACACCCTCAGTGCGCCCGCCCTACAAAAATGGAAAGTCAGTGTGAAAAATGCGCCCCGCGCCAACTAACAGTACACCCCCCTTCGCCCGGTGGTACCCGTGGCATGTGTCCCTCGAACCCACCCGCTGTACCCTAGCAAAACACCACAGTCGCTTTCCTTGCCCCCCTGAGAAACACACTCTGGTCCCGTCCCGTCAGCGAGTCAGCGCAATGAGCGAAACCCCCCCCCCCGGGGGTTTCCCTTATCCCCCTGTCTCAGGTGGGTAACGGAGTTTCTCATCAGCGATGGTTTTTCTTTCCTGCGCCCCCATCCTCGCAACTCCCCACTCTTCTCGCAAAACGGCCACCACCCATCTTCCCCCCCCTCCCCCCCGGGGGCCAACCATCCGCTCCCCGCCTTTTGGTACACAGAGAGTGTAAGTAAGTCCAGGTTTCCGTGCTTGGGCGCCCGTCCGGACCCTAAGGACTAAGGAAGCGAGGAGGTAGGAACACGAAGAAGGATGCAGGGTTGTGTCTTTCATACGAGGAGCCCTACGGGCCCACATAGTAAACGCCTTTCTGGACGGCGAATCTTATTCAGCACCGCGCACCCCGGACGACGTTACGCACACAGCCACCTCTCTCTTTCGCACACGGCTATCTACAAAACTAACTTTTGTGGCTGGTTTGGCCAAAGTGATTGCTGGCTCCCCAGGTTTCCGTAGAAGGACTGGTTTGAAAGATGCACCGTGTTGCGTCTGGAAAATTTCCACGTTCGCGTGAAGGTGCGCTGCCGCTACTTGCGAGCCCTGCGGAACAGCGCCGTTCAAAAGAAAGGAACGGGAAACCTATCAAAGTGGCCAAAAAGGGGCCCCGCTGTCCCTAATCGCATCAGTCTCATCGTTCTAGCTTCGTCACAACTCTTTTCGAGAACGGTGATCAAACAGATGCCTGCGCGATGGTCGTTCACAGCATCGTAAAAGTGATCCCAGTGGTGGTTAAATAGCGAGGTACGTCGCGATATAGGTGCGATACGATGCGATGTTGATGCGGCGATTGGCGAAAAAAAAAGTCGATGATAGCCAAATACGCAGAGAATAAAAGCCAGAAAGGCGCGGCACCTCTTGGGGCAGGTAGGGGAGGGAATACCTGGTCTGGGCCGGAATCTACCCGGGTTGGGAGGAAGGGGAGGAGGAGGGGGAAGGAAGCAAAATTTCTCCAGCACGGTCCACGCTCATCCCTGGGCCCTTTTCCGTGCTCGACTTGTCCATTTTCCATTCCCTTAAGGTTTGACGTGGGCGACCAAGCCATTGTGAAGATTGACTATCGAAAACATACGGGAAGTGCTCACCAGCGAGTCGTTAGGTGAGGAGCGACTTGTTTCCGCTGGCCCCGTCGGGACGCGCCCGGGGGGCGTTAGTGACAGCGGCGGGTCCTCCTCCCCCGGATAGCTTAAACAAGTGTAATCACGGACTGGAGTGCGAGTGTCTCGGCGGATTGGCAACCAGGTGGTGATGCCATCGACCAGGAACGTGCTTCTTGCACTGAATAAGCGGAGTTCATTAACTGTCATATTCACGATCAGGTCCCCAAGGGACTACTAGTATGGGATAGCCCCGTACGCACGGGAAGTCGTAGGTTGTTGTCAAGGTATCGTACTTCTTAATTTATTGACTGCCCATAGGCATCTCACGTAGATCATCAAGTATGGCAACAACATGTTCAGTACAAGACAGTTGCATCGGCGGGAAAGAAGAGTTTTCCAATACACACACCATCATGTTGGTCCAGCGGTACCCTTTCCTCGCAAATCTACCAATCATCAGCACGGTCCTGTTCTTCTGCATCCTTGCTTTTTGCGTACTCTACGCTAGCTTCGGTCCGACTGAGTACGGCTACGGCGGCATTAGGTATCCATACATCAGTGATACTATCAAACATGATCCCACTTACACATTCTACTTGGTATCCATGAGTATTGTGACGATTATAGTGTTTGTGGGCAGCACTTGCTATGCACAACTGCTAAATTGCGAGGGCAAGCGTGTGTCGGCTGCGTTTATCATCGTTCTGAATGTACTGGCCATGCTTTCTGCCCTGCTCTTGGGAGGTTTCGATACTAATGATTACCCAACACTGCACGACATCTTTGCAACACTGTTCTTCGTTTTCATTCTGATCTGGACCATAGTAGTGACTTGGAATGTCTATCGTCTGGCCCAACCAAGGTTCAATGCCACCTATCAAAGCATCTGGTACCGTGTCCGGATACCTAAATATTCATGCATTGTGTTCATTGTGGTGGGATTGATCATATATCTGCCTGTCGGTATCAGTTTAAGTTGCGAGGTTGAGCGTGACGAGAACAACGAGCCGGACTACACCGGCTGCTCCGGAGTTAACGAGATGCGAGCCATCACTCAGCAGATTACTGTGTTCTTCCTAATCGTCTTCCAGGCCACCACTTCGATGGAGCTGCGAGCAGTGGCAGGTATCAGCCGGCACGCAAAGTCCAAGAATGTTCCAGGAGGGGAACCTGTTTGAAAAGCTGCCCCGTTTGTACCCTTTTTTTTATCATAATTAGTTACCATCTTCTTCCAAAACCACCATCCACATATAGCATCAATACATTCACAGTGTCATCATCTACTAAGGAACTGCAGCCATCAGTTTGTTCGCCACCATACGAAGTCATGCGCATTCGCTCGACGTCACCGCCACCCGGCCAGTCCACCCTCCCCCCCCAGAGGGGGGGGTGCGGGGATTGTACCGAGGCAGGGCGGGAAAGGATACAGCCCGGAATCAGTGTCTCTTCATGTCCAGAATGCGAGTTATCTGCTTAGCTATTTGATGGGGACTTTAATCTGTTATAAAGACGGACTACATTCGTTAACTAAGCTCTGGATATACTATCACACGAAGATGATAATGTAAGGAACTAACGTATTAATAGATCTATGAGAGCGAACCACACTCAAACGCACTCAGAGTACAAAACAATCACAACTTGAAATGGTAGTGGAAGATCTGGATTTTTGGATCACCTCTGTGGTGTGTATCCTTGGTATGCTAGTGTTGATAGCTTGGAGGCTTGAGATCTGGCCGTTGTCTTCGCCACGGTCACGGCTGCGGTGTAGACACGGCACAGAGCGACGCATCTTGGTTGTACTCGGATCCGGAGGGCACACAACAGAGATGCTCAACGTTTTGGACCGCATGCCCCTCCTGTCGGGCGATAGATTTTGCCAGGATATAATGGTGGATGCGCTCCACCGCCTGAGGTCGTATCATTTCACGTTTGTTTACGCTGCTGATGATCAGATGAGCGCACGAAAGGGCGAGGCATGGGTCGAACGCCATGCTCTCGGATCGTCACTGTACAAAGAATCGCACACAAACTTGCAGACCCCTCACGATCACAGCGCCAATGCTGGAGGCGCGGGCGGTACAGTGAACGTGCGGATCAGCGCGGATTTAATACCAATTCCTCGGGCGAGGGCAGTGCGACAGTCGTGGCTTACAGTACCTTTCACTGTGGCGTGGAGTCTCCTGTGTAGTGCAGGTACGGTGTACCGTTGTATCGTTCGGGACGGAGGTACGGATCTGGTACTGGTCAATGGGCCTGGCACCTGCGTGCCCGTAATGTGCTGGGCATATTTGTTCAAAGTGAGTATCTACTGCCGACTGTAAATTTGTTCAGCTTATGTCAGAGAATGCTAACCAATGATAACGTATGACTGTGGTTGTATTTTGTGTATTATGTTACAGAATATGCTCAAACTTTTCGGTCCGTTTCCATATCATGACGAAAACTCCGGTGTCCGCCTCGTCTTTCTGGAATCCATCTGCCGCACTGCGACTCTGTCACTGAGTGGGAAACTACTCCGGCCTTTCGTGGATACCTTTGTGGTGCAATGGCCTGCACTGCTTAAAGTTGCTCCCGGCAGCGTTTATTTTGGGGGCCCTGTGGTAATTTGAATACAATGCCTTCAGATCTATGCTAAAACTAGTATCAGTAACAGCTATACCATGCCTATCTTTGTGTGTCTACGTGACTTTTCCGATCAATCAATCCTTCCGATCCGGCACCCGTGAAGAAAGGCCAAGGAGTCCCGTCCAGTATGTGATCGATAGGACGGACTGCTCAGCCTCTGTCACTGCTGTTGATGGAGTCGTCGTGTTGCTCTTGATTTGCTCCACCTGCTTCATATGTTCTTCGGCTTTGTTCTTTTGTTCCTGGGGCTGCTGCTGCTGCTGTGGCTTCTCGTCTTCGTCTGCCGTATAATCTGGAATGTTTGTGTTCGGTTTCAGGGCCAAAAACATAAGTTGATCACCAATGAAAGCACTGGTGAACAGGACTGCTCCTGTGGCAAGATACTGGTTTCTATTCATATCGCTTGTAGTATATGTTCCCTTCGCCTCCTGCGATAGCCAGTTCACTTCTGTTTCAGTGAGTGGTTCCGCACCAGCATTTCCTTGAATGCACATTGATTTATTTTCTACCACTTCCTTGGTTTCGTCGAACCTGAAAGAAACGATTCCGATGTCGAAACACATGAACATAGTGACAAACTTGACGCTCAATGGAAGAGGCGCAGGTGACAAACACATTCTCCTCGTCTCCGCCCAGCTCTTTGACGGGGTGGGAGAAAGCGGGTGCGTGGGTGGGGGGTTTGGATTCCAATAGGTAACTCTCTCTCCCTTTTATTCCGCGGGTCCGGGTCGGGCGAAGGTGAACCCGGGCGCAGGCGGTTGTTGGGTGGATGGACCCAAAGGAACGCTCTGCGATCTGTCTGCGGTTGTCAAAGCTAGGTGACACCATATCTACGCATATCATCAAACCATGCTTATACCATGTCCGATGTGTTATCGAGAGGCCTCCTAAGAAAAATGAATATTCAAGTTTAATCTGCTGCGTATCTATTGTAGGGCGGTCTAGATACCTAACCCGCGACAAGTATTTGTTCGATTTTGGTGTGTGTGGCCATGAACACGGCTGCCATGGTCAGGAATGTGGTTTTCAATATCAGGCATCCCAGGTCATTTCAACCCTTCATCATGCCTTGGATGCGTTTTTCAAGATCATCCAGCGTGCACAGATCGTCTGTATCCAAAGCCCGAACCTTCGAGTTCGCCACAGACTCCGGAATAGCCTGTATCGGCGGCATTGCGGGCGATGCGGGACGGTTCGGAGTGAAAGTACCCGCCGGATCCGCACCATCGCTGGTCGATATCGGTGACCCTGGGACGTTCGGTGTGGTGTTGCCAACACCGAGGAACATATCGCTCGTGACACTCGATGCCGTCGATCCCTTTGTTACTGATCCGTTCTTGCCACCGGCTTCTTTGACGTTCTCGCCACCAGCAACACCGGCATCGTCCTTGTCGTCCAGGGGTTCTGCATCGGTGCCAACACCATTCTTTTTGTCGTCCAACTGCTCTCCTTCGGTACTATCACCATTTTTCTTGTTGCCCGCCGCCTCTGTATCGACCTCACCACTGTCCTTCTTGTTGCTCATCGCCTCTGTATCGACATCACCACTGTCCTTCTTGTGACCCTGTTCCTCGGATTTTGCATCACTCTCCTTTTTGTTGGTGCCAAGAGCCTCTGCGATTTCAGCTTCGACGTCGACATCGAGTTCGGAGGGGATATTGGAGGTATTCAATGGTGATGACATCGACTTCGGTGATGGAGGGATCTCGGGTGCGCCAGGGACGGCCAGGGACGGTTGCGGCGTGGTAGACTTCGAGCCGGGTTGCGGGCTGGCTCCGTTACTCTGCGTCGACGACTGATGACTGCGCCGCTTTTCCCCCCGTTTGCCCGCGTTCGGATCCGTGGCCTCCATCATTAAAGGGATACTGTACCGCTTCTTGTAATCATTCTCTGATACATTGTAGTAGGTATCAATACTGCGACGTTTGTCGGTGACGCCGGAATTCTTCTTCTTCAGTCCACCCAACAGACGGCTCAGGCGCTTCTCCTTCTTGATGCCTTCTTTCTCCTCTGGGGCGTTTTGTTGTGTCAGCGCTAGCTGGGCGTCCCTGAGCTTGCGCTCCAGCAACAGACAGTACACGGTTTTAATGTACGAAGTGTCTTCCTTGCTCAGGGCCTCGCGAATATCCTCCTCCGTGTGGCCAAAGAGTTTGATTTCCTCAACCAAGTCGTCGTCTATCGACTCAATGACCGTATTCCTGGGAATGACATAGTCGTACGGCGGTGAGTTGAAGCCCATAACCATCCATTCATGGTGCCGAATCTGCTCCATGGTCATGCGATGTTTAACCTTCTTGGCCAGCATGCCATCAATCAATGATCGAGCTTCCCTACTGACGTGCGCAGGGTACTGCAACGGCACATTCACGATGCGGTCAAACAATTGCTCCAGGTTTGGTGCCACGAAAGCCACCGTGCCCGTCAAAATGAAATACAGCGCACAGCCAAGTGACCAAATGTCCGCCGGTGGCCCCGCATACGCTTTGCCTTCAACTAGTTCCGGAGCAGCGTAAGATGGGCTACCGATGAACGAATTGAGAGTGTCGTCCGGGTTGAAGGCGTTGGTGAATCCGAAGTCGATAATCTTTAGATTCTTACGTTCGTCATCAAAGATCATATTGCTGGGCTTAATGTCACGGTGTACGATCTGGTTTTTGTGCAGGTAGTCCATGGCACTAATAATTTGACGGAAGTACCTTCGGGCGTGCTTCTCCTTCAGCGCACCATGCTTACGTACCCACGCGCTGAGTTCTCCGCCGCTCATATATTCCATGATCAATACAATGTTCTCTTCTGTCTCGATTACTTCATAGAGGCGGCAAATGTTTGGATGGTGCAGGAGCTTCCAGTACCGAATCTCGCGCTGCAGATACCGACGGCGGCGCTGGGACTTTTCGTCCGTGCCAGAGATCATGCCCTTGTCAACGAGCTTCAGAGCGACTTTCTCGTGAGTACTAATGTGGGAACCGGTGCGTACTTCTGCAAAGGACCCCTTACCAATGGCCTTCTCTACTCGGTAGGGACCGCAAAATGTATCCTTGCCTTGTGTCCACCACATCTTTGCCAATATAAGACTGTCTACACGTGTGTGGTTTAAATTCTCGTTTCACTCTGGTTTCTCTCAATCGGAACTTGAACGATGATTCATGGTTCGACTCTCCGTCCTGTGTTGTCTACCCGTACTCGAATATGTCTCTAAGTTCAGTATGAAAATGAACCCTCAGTGTCCCGTTGGGTATCTATTCCCGACTCTACAAACACTGGTAGTGCCAAAGATTTGTCAACAACTCTTCAATGACAAAGTTTTCAACTAGCTTGATCCCTATCAAGAGATTACAACATACAAACCTTTGCACAGATATCAGAAATTCAAGGCCAGCAAGATATGCCAGTCCGTGGTTTATTGTTTTTTCATTGCAGTGTAACCTTTCTTCTTCTTTTGGCCCCCGACTGTCGTCGTTCCTTCTTCCAATCTCTCCCTGTTTCTTACCACTATTCGAATCAGCAACAACAGCATAGCTTCCGTATTCGCCTCTTTTCTTCAGTGTTCTGCCCCCATGGTATAATCAACCTCTATCCCATTGCATGACGCACAACAGACTATTCAGCGTGTAACTGCGTAAGCGTTCAGTGGGCACAAGCCGACCAAGGAAGGGTCTGCATCCCAACACGAATGCAACAGTTCCATTTCTAAACATTGGCGCACGGATCATGTACCAAAAAAGTTACAACCTTGCGCGCGTTCTCCTATTCATATATATGGGTTACCCGCCGCTCTCAGTCCAACGGGCGCAAAAAGGAAATAAGCAATTTCACACCCCAATGACCCACCCCCACAACTTACCCACACCCACGACCTTATTTTTGCAAGAGAGCACGAGTGTTGGCCGACGTTACGGTGGAGAGAGAGGGACGGAAGGGACACACAAAGATTTCAGGACAGAGCGAACAGTGGGGAAGCGGAACAATGCAAAGAGAGAGCACTGCCGAACCCACAGTTTCAACGACAGCACCCTGACGATTTCAAAATTCGCGAGCAGTGCCCGACCTAGTAATAGTTGGTTGACAATCCACGATAGCGGCGGTGATCTCTCTGTCTATGGTGATGAAATTGAGAACCCCACCGCTCTTTAGCATGCCCGGCAACACTACCCGCCCCGTGGGCAGTTGTAGCCGGCTGTGTTTCTTTCTTTATTTTTTTTTCGGGGACAAAGCCAAGGCGTCACCGGTCTTCGGGGTTCAGGAGCCAGAGCCGATCGATTCATGCACCGCCCTCCCCCCCTAAACCGTTGCTGTAGCAGGACCGGGATTCATATTCAATGCACAGTGTGTTTGGAGTGAAGAGTGACCCGGATCGCATACCCGGGAAAGCCTTTATTTTAGGGCACCACTACCACGATTGCCAGTAGCCGAGCGACTGAAACGAATGTGGTGCGAGCGGAGACTAATGAGCCACTCCTCCGCAAATGAATGGTAACCACACCTAACCCACAGTGCCGTACCTAACACACAGGAGAGACTGTGAATGGCCTTCCCACTCCGAGCAACCCTCTCTCTACGCCTCTCCTGGTGACCCTGCCCCGCGAAGAGGGGGGGTCCCTTCCTTAAATTCTTTCGGCCCTTCGTTCAGAACCCCCCAAGACCCCCCCAACCCCGGTCCAAGTGACCAAGGCCCAAAGGGGAGAGAAGAGCGCGAGAGGGAAAAGAAAGAGAAGGGAAGGCCCCGGGGGGGGGGGAGTACACAGCACAATGGCTGCTATTGTCCCGGCTCCTGCGCTGTGATTGGTTCAAAACTTCTGACTCTGCCTCACAGTGCTTGGGTCTGTGTGAGTGAGTGAGTGAGTGTGTGTTTTTTTTTTGGGTGCACTCGGCCCTCGCTTTCTCTTCCCTGCCTCCCATTTTTTTGCTGCTGCCCTTGCGAATTTTCGCCTCCCCCCCCATCCCCGGAGGGAGGGGTGTCGTACTCTCTGTCCGGTGTTCTACGCTCCTTCCCGGCGATTCAGCCAAAACCCGCCTCCCAGCCAATTTCTAAAAAAAAAAAATTAACCGAATCGAGATAAAAGCCCCGAGGGTCTCCCAGGGCAGGGATTAGGACTCGATGCGACCCGGTGGAAAGCGTTTGATTTGGAAGGGGACAAATGGACGAGAAAAAAAAAATTACACAGACGCTCCCTCGGGGAGGGAGTCAAGCAGCCGTCGGTGGGGATGTGCGGTCCGTCGAGGAGGCCGTGGCAGGGGCAACCAAAGTGCCGTGCCCTCCCTTCTGCCATGTTGGGATCTGCTGGTGTTCTGGATGTCCGGGGAAATGAATAGTCTGCTGATTTTGCGTGCTTTCCGGGACGAATCTCGACCAAGGGAGATACAAGCGTCTGATACTCTGATAGATCTGTGCCTGCATTCATCAGAATTACTATGCCGCAGTAGATTGATATGTGCTAAAACTTATTGTGTATTTCTACTACCGTCGGGTTCATCACCACCGTCAACGTGACTCCTGCGGAATCCAGTCATTACCCATCATCAGCTGTGGATTTGCGGCCTCGCGGTCAATATGAACGACGTGTCGGAAGTTCTCTGGGTTGCCAATATCCGCAGTAGTGATCTTGTTTTCGCGACGACCAAACATCCGGGACTTGGGCCGTGGCTTACCTGTGCCAGTGGCCGTGCCGGTTCCGTCCGTACCATCTTCCTTCTGTACAGTCTTTGCGAGGGCCTCCTGGTGGAGTAGGAAGAGTTCACGCTCCCTTAGTTTGGCCTCGTGCCGGGCCATGGCCTGCTCACGAAGAAGTTGCTTCTTTTCCATTTTCTGCAATGCGACTTCGCGGTTACCAAGGTCGCCTTCCTGGTCCCGCAATTTGGTAAAGATGACGTCCACTTCTCCTTTCCAGGTCGTCTGCATGGCCGTCCAGCTGAGCTTGTCACGTGTGACAAGTTCGCTGGTTTTGATCTTTGATAGGGCCTTGGTAATGTCCGGGAACAGAGGTCGCCCGTGCGGCTCTGAGTTCCAGCAGCTAAGCAGAAACTCCTTGAGATTCTGTGGACAGGAACTCGGGATGGGCAACGACAGCCGACCAGTGGCCACACCGTACGCCACGGCAATCTGGTCAATGTCTCCATAGGGAATCTTTCCCGTTAACATCTCCCACACCACGACGCCATAGCTCCAGACGTCAGCGGCGAAGCTGAATAGTGAGGACCGGATAACTTCTGGAGCCATGTACGCAAAGGTACCGGCCTGGCTCATTTTCGTCGTGTGCGTACTCTTCCGAGCGAGGCCGAAGTCAGAAATCTTCATGCTCATGTCCGCGCTGATAAGAATGTTTTGAGATTTCAGGTCACGGTGCAGGATGTTCAGACGGTGCAGGTACTGCACACCGTCCGCAATCTGACTAGCCCAGTTTACCAGAGCATCTGGTGCCAACGAGTGGCTCTTCAGGTACTTACTTAGTGTGCCTCCAGAAACGAACTCCATGACTAGACAGAAGTTCGGCGGCTGAGTGACTGCACCAATCAACCGAACAATATGCTTATGGTTTAGATTCGATAGATACGATGCCTCGGCGTGAACCCTATCGTACATTTCGTTGTCACCTTCACCTTCATGACTGTATAGCATCTTGACCGCAACCACATCGGTTCGATAGGTACCCTTATAGACAGTTGCAAACCCACCCTTGCCAATGCATTCCGCGAGCTCGAGATCATCCTCTGCAACCTCCCATGGCGAAACTCTCTTATGCTTCCTGATCGCTGGCTTAGAACCACTAGAGCTCGCGGCCTGAACGGTAGCCGCCGAGACGGTGGTCTGCGTGAGATCCGTGCTCATCTGCGAAACGTCCGAGTCCTCCTCCTCAAAGTTCGAAGCGCATACCTCCGATCCATGGTCCCCGCGTGCAGTTGCCCATTCAACGTAATTAGAGGGAATCACTCCGCTCTTGCCATTCCGACTGGCCTTGATCCAACCATCCGTCTCTGCTGAGCCAAGGACTTTCATCACATCCCGCGCCTCGAAGCCCAGTTCATCACTACGCGTCGATTGGTAGTCGTATAGAGCGACGCAGAGATCTCGCGCGTCGTCCTCATCCATCAACTGAATGTATGTCAGCGGGCAGATGCCCTCCGTGCCTCCCTTGGCACACAGCCACCAGCCACTAAAGTTGGTCTCCAGACTCAGAACAACAACAAGTTCACCTTCCTCAAAGTCCAGTTCGTCTTCGTCGTTTGAATGGCGGGAGTACAGAGTCTTGCCAATGGTGTAGCCTTCCAACAGTTCCTGGGCGACAGTAGGGCTCAATTCCATGTCTAATTCACTACCGGAGCGCGTGGCACGGATAGTTGGCGGGCCTTCGTAGTCGTCGAAGGCACGGCCCCCTGTTACAGTGTGAGTGGAATACATTGAGTAATTTGAGCGAACTGATGTGGCACCCGGGCTCTCTGGTACACCCACCGCCGGGCTCAGCGGAACAGGGGACCCCACGCTGGCGTCGCTGGCAAGGACGCTGGCACTGTGCGGCGGTATGTATGTAGGGGGCCTGCGGGCCTGTGATGTGGTACTGCTCATGGAAGTAGTACTGAGCTGATGTGTTAGTGGGGCTGGGTGAGGTGGTCGATGTACTGGTGTCACTGGAGACCGGTGCCGCGCCATAGAAGAGCTGTCCGCTGTTCCAGCCGCCGGCGTCGGCGTTGTGGCTGTAGGTGGAGCCAGTGGCGGTTTCTTGTGTGGCTGTGGTGAGCCCACGCTGCCCCGCGCACTGCCACCAGGGCTGATGGTGGCATCCGCTCCTTCTTGGATGCCCAATTGCGCCGCAATGCGCTGAGCCAGCGCACCAACTTTCGGCGGTGAGGTGTCCCCGCTGGTGCTGTCTCTGAGACCACCAGCGCTACCTCCTCCACTCCCAATCGATGTCTTCCCGATGGACGGGCTCATCGGTGCCGCATCTGGGGCGGGTGAGTCTGCGTAGGATCCACTGCTGCGCCGCGGTCTACGTGGAATCTGGGGCGCCGGCGCCTTGGGAGTGTCTCGCAGGGTGCTGCCTGTATTGCCGCCATGTGCCGCCCGAGATACCGCCGCCGTCAACCACGGAGCAGTATGGCGATGCGAAGACGAAGGCCGTCGCGACGGTTTCTTCGGAGGTACAGGTGGGGGTGCCCCCGCCTCCAGAGCGCGAATGATTGTGGGCACCTGTTGCGGGACCACCATGCCTTCAAATATGTGGCGCGTGCGCGTGAAACTATCCTGTCCCTCCGTACGCGGGCTCGAATTTTGCTTGAACTTGGTGGCCAGGGATGGCGGCGCTGGTGGTGGCATCTTGACCGTGGTTCCAGTTGTGATCGTGCTCGTCGGTTTCTGTTTCGTCTGCAGTGTGGGTGAGGACGTAGATGGTGATGGTGGCTTACCACTACCAATAGGTCGCGCGGGTTTCACTGGCGATGACCGTCCCCGAGCCCGTCCGCTGACAGATGGAGAGGTTGATGACGATGGCGTTCCGCTAGGGGTGCCTGGTGACCCACTACCCGCATCATCGTCGCCCATGGCTTTGCGTCGTCGCGCCAAAGCGCTTGCCAATTCGTTGTCAACGGCAGTAACTGCCTTCTCGATGCTCTTCTTATCTGCATCACTGTGACTGCGCTGGTGACCGCTGCGACGCATCGATCCAACACGGCCCGAAAATTCTGATGCTTTCTCTTGCGTAAGGTCCGGTGAGCTGCTCCTATCCACAAAAGGATTCCGGTGTATGTTGTCTGCGCTTTCTGTCCTTAATGTATCTCTCCGAGGTGTGCTGCCGCTGCTGGAACCCCAGCCAGGGTCTTGCGTTTGGAACGGGTTCGATGTCGTCGTCGTGGACAACCCGAATGGGTTCGTAGTGGCTGTGCTGAAACTGCTCATTGAGCCGCTGCTGACATCATATCCTCGCAAAGTTTGATCAAACCCGGGATAACCTCCCAGCTCAGAACTGTAAGCGTGTTGCTGTCCCATGCCCATCTGTGGTACCACCTGTTGCTGCTGCATCATATACTGCTGTTGCTGCTGTGCTAAAAACTGTTGCTGTGCCATCAACTGTTGCTGCTGCATAAGTTGCTGCTGTGCCTGTTGCATTTGCCAGTCCTGCATACCCATTTGTGGCGCTCCCATCATCGGTTGTGCGAACCCGTGGCCCATTCCCATTCCACCCATGGTCTGCTGAGGGAGAAACTGTTGCGATTGCATCTGTGGCATACCAAGACCCGGTGGAGGCATTTGTTGCTGCGGTGCCATTTGTTGCTGCTGTGGCATCTGTTGCTGTGGTGCCATCTGTTGCTGTGGTGCCATCTGTTGCTGTGGTGGCATGGCAGATGAAGCCATCCCGTGCTGTTGCTGTGATGGACGCTGCTGCTGTTGTTGTTGTGGTTGTTGCTGCTGCTGCTGCCAGTTTGTCTGAGTCTGCGGTGTCTGTGGAGGAGGCGCAATACCACTTCCAGCAGTGGCGCCAGCGCCCTGCTGTGGCGGCATTTGTCCAGGTCTAGGTCTCGGAATTGCTTTGGGTGATACCGATCCGTGGTTTAAATTTGTCTGTGGTGGTGGTCGTAAGGGTGCAGACTGAACAGACGGATTCTGAACAGGCGGGTTCCCATGTGACCCATGTGGCTGCCCGGGCTGCTGCCGCTGTTGCTGTTGATTATTTCTATTTGCATACTTGTTCTTCACAAATGGATCAAAGTCAACAAGGTCCGGAGACTCGGGCACCGGGGGTTGGTTTCCCCAATTGTTATTGTTGTTATATCCCGACATTTTCGAGCGATTGCTTTTCTTGTATTCCGCTTTTTAGCGGACAGGTAAGGCTCTATGTCTCATGACTAATGTCTACAAAATTAAAATGTTGAGCTAAACTTTGCCTTGTTTACAACTTCATTTTAGGATCATTTGTTGTGGCACCGCAGCTTTCCAAAGCTTTGGGCCGTTTAAATTAATAATTGCAATATTGAGTCACTTGGTGTTCACATTGATATCGTGCATGAAGTAGCTAGTCAGATCTATGTTGGAATGAATTATTGGACTTGGAGATCGTCTGTAAATTTTGCTCCCCTCCTACACTTGTCTGCCGTGTATTCGCTTCCGACTGTTTGGGGAGGAGGACGAATACGAGAAGCGAAAGGAGGGAAGACCCGGGGGGGGAGCAGGAGCGGATCCTCCTGAGACCCATTAGCCGCCGCAGGGGAGAGAGCGGTACAAGAAATCCCTTTTGTCCATTCCTTCCTCCGACAATAAATGGAAAAAAAGGAGGAAATAGGCCAAGCTTACGGCCAGCGAACAATTATATATGACTGAAAGCGGGGGGCTTTTCGGTGCCGCTCGGTGGCTTGGTTTTGGGTTGGCGGACCAAACACAGAAAAAAAAGAAACACAAAGGGGCCGGCAATACCAGGGGAAAAAGCCAAAACGGAAAATCCAGGGTGCAGCGATGTCCCGATGGTTGTCCCCAGTCCGTGAATATCAAGATGAGGGCGAGAGGAGCAGAGAACAGTACACCGACAGAGTGGGCCAGTTTGACGGGGGCATAAGAAAGAGGTGTGAAGAGTTCACAGTCATGGTGGGAGAGTGCCGCAAATGCGAGTTAAGGGGGCAAGAAGGATCCCTCCCGCTAAATGGTCTCCCCAGTACTCTTGTCCGGTGCAGCTGTCTTCCACTGCCGCAAAGAAGCGTACGAAGCGAAAGAGAATAACAACGAAGCTTCATTGGCGGGGAGGAATGCACCATAATTTAAAACTATCCGTATATTTATTATATGTATAAAAATGTATTATACTGTGAAATATAAGTTTACGGTATGTTAATATACCAACGAATGATGTGGCAAGGCGACAACATCTTCACCCCGGTTGTTGAGTTCTCTTGTCTCTTAGGAAAAATGGTCGTCGATTTTATCAACATAGTCCTACCTGTATCAAATGTATTGAAATAGTTTTGCGGTATTTGACATATTTTCTGTTTGCTTCGTTCACGAAGGCCATTAATTCCCCCGCACAATACGTTCAACAAAAAACCGCACTGTGAGAGATTATCGATCATCGAGCCAGCATCCAGCACGCATCAACCAAGTATAGCAATACGATGGACATTTGGTCTTCAGCATTACCGGTCATGCATGAATGCTGATTCACATGTGGACTCCATTGTGATGCCCGTAGCTACCATCATGCATACTCGGGCGTGCCGGTGCTGGCTGTTATGGGTTAACCTTAACACCTGCCAAAATGAGCGCGACATTTGATTACTGCCACCTCCTTCGATCGCTGCCCGGGCTTGGTTCCGTGCAGTGTATGTCGCATTACTGCAGTAGGCGTCGCTTATGCGTGAGGCATACTCATAGTAAACGAAAGCAAACCAACGGTGTCGTCGACAAGTTTTGTGTGGGATGGACACCCAATACTGTGGGCCAGGGTCCAGCCACCAAAAAAATCGTCGTCTACTTTGTGCGTGGCTTGTGCACATTCAAATACAGAACATTTTCTATGGAAAGCGAACTGACGAATTTCGCCGTATGTGCGTCGAGGTCGCCGCACGGGAGAACAGACTAGAGCTCGGTGAGAGTTTAGTGAGGATCTTAGGGGGACGTTTTCACACCCCCTTCATTTCACACTGCACTTGGGTGTTCCACGAATATGATGATGGTGCAGCAATATACTTTTGACTATGATATTGGTTCTCTCCGTCACGGCGATTGCGAGTCGAAGATCCTACGAGGTGATGATGGGCCATGTCTGATCGCACGATGTCTGAGATTGATATCATTTGTGCATAGGTCAACTTCTGTGTCGTTCCTAGCACGCTTGAGAGCCGGGGAAGAGCTGTCCATGGATGCCGACGATAGAAGCGGGTGGTGGTTGCTGATATCTTTGAGCACCGTGGTTGTCGATGTTGCTGCTGTTGCAGATGTGGTGGTTTGGGTTGAATCTTCCGAATTTCCGGTGACGCTGCTGTGCTGGCTGGCAAAATGTAGTGACTTCTGATGGTACAGTGCAGGATCAGTTCGGAACTCCGCTGCAATATCAGCCATCAAGGCGTCGTCCGGGTTAGGCTCACCGAGCAGGATGCGCACTGCTGCAAGTACACTGTGTATGTTTAGGGAGGGTTTCCATGCTCCTTTCGGTGGTAATTTTAGTATTTCTAGGCAGATCCGTCCCTGCCTGTCAATGTTCGGATGATAGACCGGAGACTTGAACCAAACACTTGGGGGTTCGAACGGGTACCGTGGTCCAATTTTCACTCCGACTCTGAAGCTGTGCCTGCGAAGGTTGCTATTGTCTGGTCCTTGGATGGTTGTGTCAAAGGAACTCACATCGTCTGTAGTGTCAATATGAACAGTCACACCATCGGGCGGCCCCGACACTAGTCGCTTCATCTCTCGTCCGATCCGTGTCTGTCTTTGAGTCATCTTTTATATGTTGTGTATGGTATACAGCAGCTCTGCAAAATTGAAGTACTAATATGTTAACGCAACCATGTCAAGCGGTTCTAATACCACTATGCGAACACACTCAGCGCCACTACCCCATCTCTGAGTTCAGGTTGATTCAACACCATCCAGAGACCGAGGATGATGAAGGGTTCGCGCCCTCCACTCGCAGGTCGAAAAATAGGCCCCAGTTTTGTGCTAAGGCGGGTCTCCAACTCTGCAGTCATTTTCTATTTGTCGCGGGCCGCCTCACTGTTCTTTCACTTTGCGGTAGTAAAACTATTCAAACAGAGGGCTCTAGCAACGGTGAGGTCCGGCGAAAAAACTTAAAACTCGACGGGCTGAGGCGGACTGGCACCATCGCACACAAATGGCCGGCAGGAGAGAAAGCAGGCCTGGAAGGAGGCAGCCTGTGGGTGCGTAAGGACGGGAAAATTAAGCGATTCTTAATACGCACAGGAAACGGTGGAGCGGGTCTCAGGCCTCCTGCTCCCTCCTTGCCGAGTGGGCGGAGGGGAAGGTGCGGCACCTCCGTGGAGGTGGGGAAATGGTGGCGTAGAAGGGATTGGGTTGTGCATGACAAGGGCAACAATTCTATTTAAGGCTTGCAGAAAAGGCTCTAAAGATATGTATTATATTTGACTGAGTCCAGTATCAAAGAGAAGAGCATGAAATGATGACCATGTTGTTGGTTAAGCATTGACGTGCAGTCATGGAATGAAGGTATGTTGTCGCCTGAGCAAGTGCAGACATGCTGAGTCAAATTCATATATGTACTATTCTGAAATCCTGTGAGACTTCAAAGTCATGGAAAAGCAAGCGTACGACATTTTTCGACAGATACAAAGCCGCTTACGTTCCAAAGCAAACACAACATTCACTGCTGCGCCGGCTCCTTGCCTTTTCCAGCTCCTGTAACCGCGTGGTTCTGCTGGAAAACTGAATCACTTACCTCAATGATACCCTGGCCTAGGCTGATAATATCCTCGCAAGTGCGCCTGTTGTCGCACGGTATGAGGACCCGACGCCGCTTGCTGTGATGATTGTAATGCACAACCACACCCTCCGTGGCCATAGCAAACTCAAGAAGGTGCCGATTCGCAATCGCGTAGGAATCCATGCGCGTCTGGAAGACAATAAAAGCGGAATCAGTGAAGAAACAGAAACGATTTTCCTTCTTCTGGCGATCCACGGCCTGTACGTAGCCGATAAGTTGGTGTTCAAGGTACTTAAAGTTGTTGATTGTCTTGAGCTTGTAGTTGCCCAAGCTCATGTACGGATCGTAGAGGCGCACGATGCCATCCGCTTCAATGAACGCAGGCGGGCGAATGCGATTGCGCAGATTATCCTTATCGGACGCGGCAATGCCTTGCAGTGTGGCCGTCGTCAGATCTGACAGACCGGTCAATGGTTTGGCAATGAGACCTGCCATTCCACGACCGATTCCCTTGATGAAGCCGGTGGCACCTTCCGAGGCGGCACCTTCGATGGGTTTCGTGAACACACCAGTAATACCTTCAAATGTACCCTTCGCAAACGCCGCTCCACCACGCCCCATGCCTTCATATGTGTTCTGTGGCTTGCGTGCCATTGTCTTAGTTCGGGACGCCTTAAATTCGTCGTCCATAGCCAAGGTGGCCAGACCAGTGCCAAATGTGCCCGAAATCTTACCCAGGCTTGCAGCGGTGCCACCAAACATACCACGGTAGAGGGCAGATGCGCCCTTGCCAACATGCTTGATCAGGTTTGCATCTCCGTTCAGTACACCATCGATGGGCTCGAAGAAGAAGTCTTTGACACCGTCCGAGACACCATGGAACCACTGCACTGGGGATCCCAGAAGGTTCAGACAGCCAAGGATACGATACATTTGTCCGACCATTTGCTGGTACATATGGTCATTCACGTGGTTGATCAGTGTGGCCTGGGTGACATACAAGTTGTGCAGCTCGAGACTGTTTAAGTCAATCTCAACATCCTCCAAGTTGACTAAAATGTCGCCGACATTGTCCATGAAGCGCTGCAAGCGGGATCCTTTGCTGTCACCCCCAACCAATTGGAAACTGACGTTGAAGCGCATAGGATTCAGACGAATAAGCTCAAAGTAGGTGCGCTGTGCAATATCGTCCTCGGGACCACCCGAATTGGCCAGAGTTGCGTTTAGAGTAAACAGTTCACGGTCATATTTGGCGCGCAGATCCGTGTTTGCGGCACTGCTGAGCACCAACAAAGCACCGAGTACATTGATCAGGAACGCATCCGTTAGTCGAATATCAATGGGTTGCACCAAAACACTGACGTGACGGTAGTACGAGAAAACCCCACCAGCACCGGTGCTTCGGGCCAGACTGATCTGAATAGCTGGTTGGAACTCTTGCTCCGCTGCCTCTGGGTCTTGGTAGCGGAACGCAGTCGGAGTGATCATGTCCGTGATCGGTGCCTCAAAGTCCTGGTCATCAAGCTCAATGGAGGCCAATGACGCAACAATCTGTGAACCGTGGGCATCCGCGGTGTATGCAGCTGTCAACACATTGGCACTGAAGTAGGCCACCTCTCGAGGTACGGTGGTGGAACCGCCCGTATGCACAAGCGAGACTCCCATACCGGCGAGATTCACCTCCATAATGTAGTCCGGATCCTTCAGCTCGTCTCGATGGCTGCCACTACCGACGTTCTGCACGACCGTCTTCACCACTGAGCTCAAATCCGTAAAGACCACTACGTTCGTTAGACCGTCAGGGAATGACAGAACAGCAAAGCGGCCGAGGCCTGGAATATTGTGCTGGCGTTTGGCAACCTTCTCGAGTTGCATGGTCATGATGTTGCTCTCACTGCCTCCTGCAGGGTACCAGCCGAGCTGTGCGAATTTCTTTGGGAACTGCAGCGCGTACGCAGCAGTGTGACCAGCAGGGATGCGTGTGTGGGACCGTTTGTCGTTACGTAGGTCAAGCTGAAATACGGTAATGGACCGGTTTTTGCATCGGTTTTCGATGCGAATCGGTTGAAGTCGGCTGCTCTCGTGGATGACAATGATGCTGCTGCCCTCCTCAACCACAATCTCAATCCAGCAGAGCAAATAGTCGGTACGATCCGCGCTCTTGTATAGGCGCAAGGAAAAATTGCGGGGCTGATCAATGCTAAACGGAGAGCTGCAAGATCCATCTAGCACACCCACAGATAGGAACAGCGTGCGAGTCTCTGGGTTCATTTCTTTCTTGGGCCAGAAGAAGCCGACGCTCTTCTTGGAGCTCAACTTAGGGGGCGTTTCACTGCCACGGTTGGATGGGTAAAGAACGCCCTTCACATCACCACCATCACGGGCAAAGTCACGGATGTAGTTCACACCGGCTCGCTCCTGTGCTAGTTTCTTGGCTTCACGCTCCTCAAAAGCATCCCAGTTCCGCGTCGACTGACCTGCGGACGTTAGGATGCGCATGTCGTGGCGTGTGGCGTTGCGGAAGATAAAGCGTGGTCTCACAATGATCATTGTGGTCAGGCCAAACCCTGGATTAGGTTTGATGGAGATTGTCACTTCAAACTCTCGACGTTTGTCTGGATGCTTCACGATCAGTTCACCAGTGGTGTTTCGAGCATCGAGATTAAAGCCTGGACTCCAGTCAGAATCAGTCAGTGAAATCTGTGCCTCGTGACTGAAATCCAAGTTTTTGCCATCAAAGCCAGAAACGGCAACTAAGCCACTAGCATCGTCATCGCTGCTACGTTTGTGTAACTTCTCCCGTTTTTTCTCGCGGTAGAAATTGAACATCAATGGGTGATGTTTGCGGCTGTCCTGGCCCTGTGGCCTTGCACCTTCGCGAAACACGTGTTCATCTGCCTGCCGAACTCGCAAAGCCATTCCGGTCTGGTTTACAAACAGGTATGGCACGTAGACATCGACCACCATACGCGACAAAATGGGGGCCTTACCCATGCGGATGGATTCCTCCCAATCATCGTAGTCCTGTTCGGAGAGTAAAGTGCGCTTGATCGTCACAGCCATAATGTGACCGTGGCGATCCACAAAGTTCAATGTCTGTGTCAAATGGCTACTACGAAATGCTCGGCTTGTGGACGTCGGACTGGCCGCCAGGAGGGGGCTACGACCTTTGTTCTTGGCGCGGAGACCGTCAATGGCGAGGACTATATCAACTTCCTTGCCCTGTACAACATTGTACACCGGCTGAGATTCAGCCGGTTTGAAGTACTTCATGGCTTTCACATTAACATCCATGCCGGAATCGCGGAACTCATCATCAGTCATGTCAATGTGAGACTTTGGCTTTTCTATACCGCTACCATAACTCACTTTACCCTGGGCGATCTTATCCAGGGCTTCCACAATATCAGTGCGCAAGGGTACCGGCAGCTGATTGCGAATTGTCACCGGTGCATGCAATTCGATACGCCAGTCAGGACCGCTAAACTCTTCCTCCTGCGAAAGTGCATTGATGAGTCCAGATGTTTTGATCTCCGTTGTGTCAGATTCCTTCTTGCCGATGGAAGCCGTGACCTGCGCCATGGCCGAAAGATACTTGCGCTTCCGATAACTCACGTAAATGCCGACCGGGCTTTGCAGGTGACCCTTCATTTCGCCTGTTACAGGGTCCGGTCCACTTGGGGTAGACCGAACTTTGTCTATGGGGCACAGAAGGTACCGCAATTGCTTCTTCGTGCCAATCATCGGCCACTTGATTTCATCCTCGCAGAAGTGCCAGGACCATATACCGTCGTGCTCCCAGGTGGGTGCGTTGTACCCCTGTCGAAAAGCCTTCAGCCAGTCCTTTTCCTTAAGCCCATTGGGATTTCCAGGGGGACCCCGGCTGCGGCTCCGACTGCGACTACCACTTCGACTGCGAGCTGCCCGCCTAATATGAATCTCCCTATAACTTGAGCGTCGCCTCAGCGCCTCCTCGCTGAAGTCGACTCCACCGTCATCGACGGGACGAAACACCAACGGTCGCTCGTAAGCCACCAGCAGCGGGACACCGATTGACGTTGAATGCATCATTTCGTGCAGGGGCCTGACTTCGCGGTTGGCGCCCTCGCCAATCACGTAGCCCACTTCAATGGTGCGGCCGGTGGTATTGGTGATGGTGAGCGGTGAAGAGATGGTAGCAATCTTGAAGCCTCGACGAATTCTGACAGATACCATGATCTGCATCGTGCGCCCGTGTCTGGAGGGTGTAATGTCGTACTTCCGAGATCCGACAGTAAGCACATCAATATCCGGGAAAATAGTAGAGAATCCATCAACCATGAACGAGATGCGCCTGGTAATCTGCTCGGGTTCGTCTAAGTTATACTGTGGACCCTCCTCGTCTTCTTCTTCGCCAATCTTGTCCTTTCGATGTTTTTTCAAGTGTGGCAAATTGTATCTCTGGCGGTATTGCAAAAGAATGGCGTCATTGCCATGGAATTCACTGCCGTGGCAAATATGGACGTCTCTGCCCGTGTGATTTACCACACTGAATGGAGAGACCGATCCTAAGTCGTCATCGTCAACTATTTGTCCGGAATTGGGGCCTGGACCTGCTCTAGTAAGACTGATCCTTTCGCTCTCCATAACATCGGACTTTCGTTCCTGCCTCCTACTTGCTAACTCTACTTCCTCGTTGCTCTCCTCTCGGATGGTCAATCTCCCTAAATCCTTACTAAGTGGGCCCTGGGTTTGCGTCAAAGCGGTGTCATCTTCTTGATCGTGACTGTTTGCTTCTGGAAGTTGCCACAGGCTGTTTATGGCAGTGAGCAGACCGATTAATGAAGTGGTGACAATGATTTCGAGTCGATGCCTTGAAGTCAGACTGAAGCGAAGTCCTCCACTCGGTTTCTTGGTCATGCCTTCTTCTCTATCGGTTACAATACTGGCGCCAACGACAGATGATGCCTGACTGCCCACGCGATGTAGTTCCCTCAAGGCCCCACCTGCTGTGCCGGGCTTGGAGTTCAACAATTCTTCAGTTACACCAGCTTCGCTTGGCAGTTTGAATGAGAAGAAGCTCAACAGGACCCACGGTTCAATTACCGGCTCCCAGGCACTGGAGGCAAAACTGAAAGATGAGGCACTAAGCTCAAAGCGACTCTTGCCCTTCAGAGCGGTGTACCAGTCGTGCGCTTCCGCAGTCATGGACAAAGCCATGTGGAAGAAGGGGAAGGGCTTATCAAGGACAAGATCATCGAAGAGGACAAAGTTTGCTGAGTCAATAGTGAAGACCGCGTGTTGTCCAGGCTTTTGCTCCACCACATCCTTGATCTCATCATCAACTTCCTCCACATCTTCCTCCACGTTTGAGTCCTCGTCCTCGGAATTAGTACCCTGGTCTGTTTCTCCATCTGTCGTTGCAGGCACCTCATCTTCATCTCCGGTGTCCATAGTCTCATCGTCAACAAATTGCTTGGAGCCAAAACTGATCATCGCACCACGGTCCCGTCTAGCATTGTGCCGACGCTGCTTCTTTTGCTTCCCTTTCTGGTCGACTGGTCGATGGTAGCCGGCAGGATCCACTCCCACACTCTTTTCTTCCGCTTCGCCTTTGCGGCGGCGACGATTCTCCTTAATGGTGTTCCTGATGCCACCGTGTTCATGCAATGTCTCGGAGACAATCTCTCTACGTTTCTTGGGGTTCAAAGACGTGACTGAACCTGTCTTACGCATTTCCGAAACTTCATCATCGTCAGGAAGTGTACCAGCATTGTCCTGGGCGATGCGTGCCAGATTTAGCGTGCGGGCTGCGTTTTGATCAGAACCAGACATGTACCAAGGGACTGGTAAGTCCAGCTGATTCTTGGGTTTCTCATCAAACACCCTCCAGGGCTGTTGGGCTTGCTTCTCACGATCTTTGATAGTCAAGGCGTTCACCACAGTCAAATATGAATTATATGTGGTCATCAAGACCGTGAAAAGACGATGACCAATACCTCCTTTGATCCGGCCCAAGTTGACCTCTATGTCTTCATCCTTTCCTTTCACCTTTAACGTTCCTAGTAGAGGCGTGGCGTCAAGCAGCACGTATTTCTCTTCGATTTCGGAATGGTCCGTGTAGACACCACTTATGTCGTTTTCGTATGACACTTCATCGGCAAAACTGACAAATCTTCCGAAATGGATGCTCGCAATGGCTTCACTGGTACCCATTTTGCGGTAGAACGCATCAACGTCGATGGCCAGGACCAATCGATTTTCTTCACCGTCCATAGTAACGCTGGAGAGCCCCAGTTCCAGGCCTTTCACCCGAAGACTATAGTAGATGCGTTTCTCCGGGGGTAGTGGTGCCGAGGGATCCTGGTCGTTTTCTGGGCCATTCTGGATTGAATCCAGTTCCCATGCATCACTGAATTCGGAGTCGTCGTCACTACCTTCTACACCATCAGAAGTCATGGGTGCGACATCTGTGCTGGCGGTGGCTTCACTGTGCTCCGAAGGCTCTAAATCTTCATCATCCAATTCGTAGATCTTGCTTTCGATCATGAAATTGCCAAGTTGCGAAATGATACCCGGGTTGGCAGCCAACTTCAACTCGGCAACGTCTAAATCGTAGATCTGCTCATCCTCATCGAGATGCATCTTTGCCCGAACGACGCATTCCTCCTCTTGGGTTGTACCAGCGGCACCGGAAGGTGCTGCCTGAATCTGTTTGGCGGCAGTGCAATATGTCTGCCTCCGCCCTGTATCATACAGTTCAATATTACCAATTGCCACTTCTCCAGCGGTGACAGCTGGGCCATAGAAACCAGCGACGTGCACATCCAGAGCAGACACGTAAACCTCCGCATACTCTGTCAGGATCAATACGAGGACTAAACCGTCAAGCTTGATATCGGCAGAGTAGCTGTCACCCAACTTCACTGTGGAGGAGCGTTCAGCGGTTGCTGATGATCCCTGTGTGGATGAGGCTTCTTTTGAAGCCCTAACGGACTCGCGAGTCTTCCGGATCTCTTGACTGGCCACAGACAGAGCTTGCTTCTGTTGATCAGCTTGATGCAGCTTCTTGATGACGCTGTTGAAGACCTTGGAGGTATCCGTACTCAGCGACAGGTGCATAGCTGGAGCCTGTACCCGCAGTTGTGACGTCGCAAAGCGAGAAGACACGTTCTCTGGCGTTACAGGATCAGCTGAGTGCAACTGTCTGTGCAGGCCATAAGTCTCCTGCATTCTCCAGAAGTTGATGGTGGTGCTGTAGGTGTTGGGCTTCACCTTGCCCAGCTTAGTTGAGCTGGCTCGAATACCCGTGTTACCCTCAGCAGACTCGACCTGGCCCAACAAGCTGGCCACAGTTTCCACTTCTGAATTCTTTGGTGAGTAGTTCACAACCAGCACGCGCACGTCCTGAATGTGTGTGACGAGATGATCCCACTTTACATCTTCCTCTCTGGGACTTCTGCCACCCACTTCATCATACGGGGTACCGACACCATTGTCCATGGACAAACGACCCAAGTCTATTGCTATGGCTCGTTCGTCTAAAGAGCCTGGCAGAATGATCAGTGGGGCAACAATGTCAACGTCCACAAAAGGCAAGGGGTCCCGCTTCACTTGACTTTCTTCCTTCATCTGGTTATAGGATTCTCGTGCGGTTTCGGCGGCGCTTGCACTAGCAGCAGTGACAAGGCTGCTTGTCTCCGCAGAATACTCCGAGTATGCAATAATACGATCGAAGAGTGGCGCATTGTACACAACATGCACCTTCCTCGTCTGAATCAGAACTCTTGGTCTGCTACCATCCTTGACAGAGTACTCCAACTTGATTATCTCTCCCTGGTCATCTTCGGCGCTAACAAGCTCGTGTTCAACGGATCCACGACTTGCACTCTCTCTGGCCGTCATGTAGATTCTGCCAAGGTCCAGGGTGTACGCGGAGCTCTTCTTCATCATATGTGCGCTCAGGTTCAATGCGCCAATTCCTACCTGCGCAACCTCGTGTGCTTCAGGATCCATCAAATTCACGGCTGCAGAGTGGAGATGAGCATCTAACCGCATGTTCATTCCAGATTGATGTTCTTCTTCGGATTCTTCTGTATCTCGATCAGCACCAGGCTGTACCGTCCTTGGTTTGCCTTCCTTTGGCGACCCACTCCCTAATTGCAAAGAATTGAGCCAGCCAAGCAGGTCGCTGGCAAATTGAGGATTGACGTTTGCATTGATGTCACCGACACTTGTGGCAACATTTAGGTTGATGTGGTCTGCTGCTTCCAGCAAATCAGTTGGTGCATCGGCAACAGTGTAATCAACCACCACGTCGATTAGACTCTCTCCAGACATGTCTGTATCCAATTTCATCGGATCTTCCACCGCATCTTGAAATTCATCATCCTCATCTACAGAAGCACTATCAAGCTCCGCTCCAGCTTGCAAGAACACACGTAGTGGGCTACCAGTCTGTTTGGAAGCATCCACTACTGTTAAAGCACGCATGCGCATAACTACCTTAGATGTGAAAGACCTATGGTCGACCTGCAGATTGATGTTTCTCAAGGATAGCTCAGTCAGATTGTGTGTGTCCAGCGAACTCGTTTTAAGGTGAAGAGAGATCTCCTTAATCTCCAATTCAAGCTCAGCTTGCCTGAAGTTCTTAGCGCTTTGAGATTGTGCGTCGTAGAAGAGGTCATATGATTCTGACTCACGCAGTGCTGTACTCTTCTCCAGATCCTCGAACATTCCTTCCACAAAAGCAGCATCATTGACTCGGCTTGCGCGCGTGGGGCCACTAAGGTCAAAGCCAGCGTCAGCGTCGTAGTACACACTCTCGCGACCGAGCTGCAATGTCTGCGGCTCCGGTGCTGGCAGCGCCTTTGGCGTGGGCGGTTCTTGAGTTTCCTGGCCATCCTCATTCCTGCTTCCAAACAGTCCTGCAATGAGCAAGAGAGCCCGCACCTTGTCTGCACTAAGATTCAAAAGCAAACCATCCGTCCTTACCCGCAACCGGAATTGTGTAAATGTTAAATTTTCCGGTTCAATACATTTTGACAAGTACAGGGTCAAGGTCATTGGTTTGAACAAAGCCCATTTTGAGTGTACACTGTCCTGCAGAGTCTTTCTCCAGTCAAGCTTACCACCGACTAGCACTGCACTTACATCTGATATTGTCACCTCAAAGTGATCGTACATCTTTTGCTTCGCCCGTTCCCGAATGTCCTCCTCTGCGTCGACTTCAAAGACTGCTTCTTCATCGTTGAGGTCCATAAGGGTAGAACGTCCCTTCTGGGTCTCCTGCAGATGCGTAACAATTCTCAGGCGACCTGGGTCGAATGCAAGTGTCTTATTGTCCTGTTCGTGGTGAACATAGATCGTTGGTGCATGCATGTCCACATCCACATCAATCTGTTTGTGTTCTTGGATCAATGTCGACAAGCCGGCTGCCGTCTGATTGCGGAGCTCTGTCATTCTGATTGATGCCGCCCTCTGCAGGTTCTGGAGCTCTACATCCACAGGTGTGCGGAAGAACGACCCAAGACCAGCCAACAGTGTCGGCTCCGCATTGACTTCACAGGGAAGCAACCGTAATTTCACAGCGTAGGCCGCAACTGAATCCATTGGGCTCAGGGTGAACCCGGCTGAAAAAAATTGCTCAACCCTCTGCTCTGCGGAAGCCATACGCTGCTCCAAGATGTTCTTGCTCGCATGACCAAGAGTCATTTTTTGGATTCCAACCTTGACGCTGAAAGTTGATGAACCTGGCTGCTCCTGGAGAACGATCTTAGTCTCTTTTGCTGACATGGACAAGAGCTCGTATGCTTGTCCATCAGTATCGAATTGACTCAATTTCATGCGCACGTTAAATTCTTCTAGTTCTGCCACCAGTACTGCGCGCACATAGCCCTTGGGGAAAGCACTAGGAGTCGCCAGGAGCACATGGTCTTGTTCCAGTTGCTCATAGAGAGCATGCTTCTCTTCTTCCGACATTTGGTCAAATAGACCACCTTTGGATTCGAGGTCAGTGTCCGTATCTTTCTTAACGGGTGCAGAAGAACCACCGAAGCCTAGCCAGGATGCCCAACTGTTGTTTGCCTGGTCAGCAGCTTCCTTTTTCTTTGCGGCCTCAACCGGATCCCATCCTTCTTTCATAGCATGAAGCCGTGCCATATGCCGGAACAGAATGGTAGACTCCACTGAGATCTCTGCTTCGATTTCCCGCACTTCCTGAGTGTCCCGCAAGGTCAGTCCGTCGTTCATGAGGTGGCTCTTCCACAGGGTCACGTACCGCCTTCGATACTTGCAGGCCTCCAGGATGAACTTTTGCACAGAATGGCTTGAGTCTTGTTGGAGATCATCGCAAATACAATCAAAAGCATACTGCCACTTAACCCGAGGCGGTGCTGTGCGGAGGTTGTCAGGTCTATGTTTGCGGTACTTGACCACTTGCTGCATCTGTCCGTAGCGACTGGCCAAATCCATGACACTTTGGTATTGGCTATCGAAGAGCTCCGTCGTCAGTTTGTTGAGCTTGATCTGGATTTGAACCCGTGCCATATCCTCCTTACGGCTCACCATGGCGTTCTTCTTGAACTTCAGCCTGGCATTGGTAGTAAACGGCCGCAGAATGTACATGTGGCTCGTGTCATCCGGATTTCGTGATATCAAGTTCTTCATGCGCTGATTGATCACTGACCCGGCATTAGCCCCACGGAGACCTACCAGGTGCTCTGCATCCGTGTCCATGTAGATACTTACGCCCTGGATATCAATCAGTTTGTGCACTATGGCCACATGACTGACCAGAGACGGCTGCCATTTCTCGTTGGCACTCTGGAAGTGTAATCCATGCAAAGTGACACCAAACGCATAGTCACATGTCTCCTTGGTGGCAACCTCATCGCCCACAGTGGTCACAATCATGGAGTTGTCCCCGGTAAGACTCTGAGCGTTCTGCTGCGCCTCGTAGCGAATATGAACCTTGGAAATGTGCAGTTGGAGATTGTCAACAATAGTAGTTGTCAGACTTGCTGCCAAGCCAGTGGTTTTCTTCTGATCAGAACCTTCCTTCTGATCTTGCTCTTCCTTTTGAGCTTGTTCAAACTCTTTCCGCTTGCGCTCCAGTCGGTCCAGGATTGCCCTCTTGGCATTGATTTCATGCTGATGTCGAGTCTCTGCATCGTAAGGACCTTCACCTGGCACCGCAGGTTTAGCCAGTAGGAAGACGTCCTCGATGTCAGCAACGACTGGCTCTTGGAAAATATTTCTCCATGGGATCTTCAACACAATCTTGCCGATCCGTCCATAGTGCAAGTCGAACGGCAGATCAAGGCTTTCCAATACTGTGTTCTCGATCACAAGGTCTTTCAATTCGACATTTCCCGCCCAAAGAGCAACCTTCAGCTTGTCTCTGCTTAGGTTCTGTACATATTTCGACAGATATGTCGATAAGAGATCGTACACGATACCCTCAAACATGATTGGGGGGTTTCAAACAGATCTCTGTCAACAGTCTATCCATCCATCAAATGTCTCATCATTACTTCAACATAGAGTGGCTCAAATATTCTATGTTTTCACATAATAAACCAAATTTCATTCACATTATCAATCCATCCGTCAATGATCCCAAATACCCTCTATGAGTCGTCAGTTCTGGCGCCCACCACCTCCCCGGGGGAACGGGGAAGGGTGGGGAAGCCGGGGCCAAGAGAGCCGCCCAGTCAATCGGTGGACCGCCCGCTTCCGACCTCCCCCTTCCAACTCATTGACCTTCAGAGAACTCGATTGGAGACGGGACTCAACCCCTAATATTCCGCTATGTTCCAGGGGTCAGGGAGGGATTGCATGCAAATTGGGGGCGGCGTTTTCAGTCCTTCTCTGGAATAGAAGGCAAAATGTGTCCACGTTCTGCTGTTATCTTGATTCGCTGAGGATCTTTGCTTTGAATTCGGCCAGGCGTCTGATACCTAAGCAGAGAAATTTTACGTATGAGAGAGCACCGAACGGCGTGCAGTCTCGAAAGGGAACACCTGTGCCCCGGTGGATTTCACCACAATCGGGCTCTATTTCATTTTCACTTCACGCTTTGTCCCGATCCGTTGGCCCAGCGGTATATCGGGAGATGACTCCCGCTATCAACTGCTGAGAAACGTTGTAAAACAGCCAGTATAGAGTGGCACACTGGCTTGTATGCCCGAAGTACGACGCACACCCAGGGCGAAACAGGGAGGCTCCCAGCCGCTCCCGGCACCCTCCGTAGAACAAAGGAGAAAACACACCGCGGTGCTCCCAGTTCTGGGCTTTCCCTGGCCGTCCGGTCTCGCGCGCCCCCCGGTGCCGGGCCGATCCATTCTAACTTCCGCAGATTAGCATAGTGGTTTTCGTGTGCGGCCACGTTCCCAGTACAGGGAGGGGTGCCAGATCAGCGCAAAAAATATATATATAGCAAATGTATTCGTTGGAGAACCTGAGCCGTGCGGATCAATATTACACAGTGATTGTAAAAGTAGCGCCGCCCACCAACAGTGCGCACGGTATCTCGAATTTTCAACCTGAGATGGTATCACCTGGCGTGACCATTCACTGCTCTGTCTGGGCATCCAGCGCATGCCGGCCGTACACAAAGTCCAACAGTTTGGCTTCTTGTTGAAGCCCACCGATTCGATCAAAGTGACGACGGGAGTAGACCTCGAGGGCGTCAATGAGCGGACGCAAGCTTGGGGTTTCTGTGAGTTTGGTCGGCGGATATTTCTTGAGGAGCTCAGCAATTACCACCTGTGCAATGGCACTATTACGTGCGCTGGTGTTCCAGTCACGGCAGTATTGGAAGAGCTTGCCCATTTGCTCGTCAGGCATCTCCTTGACGAAGTTTCTTGGTATGTCCGACAAGGCGACATCAGACACACACGTGCGCAGGATAGTCAACAACCGGAACGGCCGCTCCAGGGTTAGGGCCAGCAGGGCCGCCTCCAGGTACCTCTGCTCTGCAACCAAATTAGACAACTCCTGCTCCTTCTTAGTGGCCTCTGCCATCTCTTCCTGTTCCCGTGCCGCCCTTTCGGCAGTAGTGTCCTTCCACACACGCACCCTACCATCACTGCCTGCAGTAAGTGCCAAAGTCTTGGACATGGTCTTGCCGTTATTGTCCGTGTTGTGCACTTCAAGGACATCAAGGGACCAGATGCGGTCATCGTGGGCATCCGTGGAGAACGCAGTCTCTGCAGTCTTCAAAGTGAAGACCTTCATCAGTCCATCGCTTGCCACGGTGGCAAGTTGAAGACCACTGGAAATAAATTGGGCCTTGAGCACACTGTTATTGTGGCCCTCGATGGTGCGAAGGCATTCTCGCGTACCAACTGCCCACAAACGCACGGTGCGATCACCTGACGCAGTGGCGACAACCTGATCGCTTGGACTGAAGGCTATGTCCCAGACACCGCGACGGTGGCCGCGAAGAGTGCCAAACAGAGTGAGATCGTTCGCATTCCAGAGCTTTGCCGTCTTGTCCTGGCTGGCGGTGGCAATCAATTTGTCATTGGGAGAGATGCTTATAGCATTGATGTCTTTTTCGTGAGCAATGACAGTCCGCAGAGCAGGGACGCTGGTCACTGTCGAGCTGGCCCACTGCAACCCCAGGTTCCAAATCTTCAGACTACGATCTTGACCACCTGTGGCCATGAATGACCCAGTCTTGGGTGCCACGGATACGGCGGCTACCGCTGCAGAATGGCCTTTGGCCACTCCGATGTGAGATATGAAAATATGTCCTCCAGCTGCCTGACCAGACTTGCGGTGCCTCTGCTTCTGTTTTATCTTTTCAGTCACGGCAAAATGGTAGACATTTACGAGGCAGTCCTTGCCTCCGCTGACTACCATTCCGGTCGGACGGTGCACATCAAGACAGAGAGGCATTTCTGTGTGACCGAAGAGAACCTCCGTGTGCAGATCATGCCGACCTATGACGTGCAATTCGTTCGTGTTGCTGGCCACCACAATATGGTCGCCGTTACGATCCAAGAAGCGGGCATCGACAACCTCGTCGAACTGACCCGTGACCTTCAGCGAGATCTCCAGGCTTTGAAGACTACGGGACACCAGGTTCTGAAACATGGACACCGTGATGAATTCATAGTCACTGAGGTCTTCAGATTCTTCCTCTCCGTTGTCCACAGCTCGGAGACAGTACGGGTAGCGACTGGGCAAGACAATACGTTCATAGCCAACAATCTCGTTGTCCGCCGTCCTTGCGGCGTCAACAAGAGGTTTCTCTGCAAGAACTGCCCGCCGACGACGGGCATCCCAGAGTTTCATCCGTCCTCTGTGCCCGACAGTCACAAAGAATAGATCACTGTTGACGTCGGTGGAAGCGTATGTCTTGTCTAGAACTTCAAGATCTCCACTAACCAAAGGCAAAGGACTGGTAGCTCCGTGGTTGTCCTTTTCTGTGTCACCCTCGTCCATGTCATCTTTCCCATTTGATGGATTTTCTTCCGCTATCAACCGGCTTTCTTCATCAATGAGCGAATCCAACGTCCAGTACACGGGCAGGAAGAAAGCGTCCTCCAATGGTTCCAGTGCCGCAATGCTATCCTTGTGTCCATAGTCTGATTCCAGCTCCCAAAAGTGGACCAACTGATCGCGACCTGCGCTCAACAAGACTGCGCCATCTGAGGTGTAGCTTAGGGATGTGATAGTACTTACGTGCTGGTGGACGTGACGCAATGGTTTCGATGCTTCCAAATCAAAGACTGCCATCTGACCATCACCGTTGCCAGCAGCCAAGTGGAAAACCTCGGGTAGAGCGTGAAAGGTCAACGCCGTCACAGGACTACCCTGTAGGTGCTTGAAATTGTGTGTTGCAAAGAACCCCTGCAGATCCCACACCCGAACCTCACCGTCTCCCGAACCCGTGGCCATGAGATGACATTTTGGATTCGCAACCATGGTCACTACTGGGGTCTGATGTGCCCGGAACGCCCTTGTCTCGTTTGCAGTGAGAACGCTATAGGTCACGACTTCTATATCGTCGTCGGCAGGTACGTCTGTGACGGTGGGCTCTTCCACAATCTGCCAAACTCGCACTTGCAAGGACCGTGAGGCAGTAATCATGAATTCTGGAACTCTTTCGAAGGACGAAGAACTCACCGGTCCGAACAGTATTGATGTGAAAACCTCACCATCTCCCGGAATAGTACACACAACCTTGGCCACGTGTAAATCAAGAATCTTAATCGTGTCCTCGCAGTTCATCCCGAGATATCTTCCGGTTGCATCCAGGGTGATCGGTCCACCTGTATAATATGCTTCAAGTTGATTCTCCAAAGAAAGGTCCGAAAGGAGCCGAAGCACCTCACCGGTGCCTGGTGCTCTCTGTGTCCCGGACACCATGGCGTAGGTCAGCTATTGAATTCTGGTCTATACAAACCTTGTTATTATGGCTTCACATCTCACAAAAGTTCGTTTCCAATATTTCTAGTTTACAAGTGCTGTATTTTACAGGATGCAACATCATAGTAGATTGCTGGCCGCTTTAAGTACCACGCATCGAGCAGAAGTTGTTTGCAGCGCTCGGTTGGTGGCTCACCGGTGACCCACCTGGTCCAAAAACCCGCCACCTCCCCCCCTCCAGTGAAAATCCGCGTGGTTTCGTCTGGGGGCCCCTTGCTCACCGTGGCTGCCGCTTCGTGTGTGAGGAGAAGTGGCCTCCGGGGGGAGCTACGCAGCTCCAAGAAAGAGAACCCGTCGCGCCCCTTCCTTTTCGGCCGGGGAAGTCGGACGTGAGGATAACCCCTGGAAATCTCAGTTCCACTGTCGTTGAAATCACTTGGTAATTGATGGTCCAGGCCAGTTTCCTCTAGCGAACATGAGTCCACTACATATCTGACAGGGACACATGAATCACATAGAATGCTTCTTACCGCCATGACTCGGATGTAACGTCAACATGCAGTAGTAGACACTGGCAAGAGAATGGACGAAGAGACAATGCGCGGACCACTGCTGTTCATCTTTGGCGGGACCGGTGTTGGAAAGTCCAAGTTAGCGATCCGGTTGGCTCAGGCACTGGCCATGAAGGCAGAGGTGATCAATTGCGACAGTATGCAGGTCTATGATGCGATGCGAATCACAACAAATCAGGCCACACAGGATGAAAAGGAGGCAGTGCCACATCACCTCCTCGGGTTTGTCAAACACGACAAAGAATACAGCGTTCTCGACTACCGCAAGGACGCAGATCGATCGGTAAGTGAAGTCCTGCTTCGAAAGAATCTACCAATTCTGTGCGGAGGTACTGGGTACTACGGCGATGCCGTGCTGTTCCACACTCTTATGAACGCAAATCAAAACCAAGAGGAAAGTTTTCGGGACCTTGAGGGAAAGTATCACTTAACTGGCAGAACTGTTGCTGATCTCTACAATGAGCTGAAAGAGGTTGATCCTGCAGCTGCAGACACAACGCATCCGAATGACGAACGAAAAATTAAGCTCGCCTTACTGTCCACACTACGCGGTGAAGGCACGAGCCACTCGGAGCGCCTGGCCGCGAAAGGCGTGGCCGGCAGAGGTGGCCTGCGATACGTGCCAGCGGCAATCCTTTGGCTTGAGTGCCAGGACTCCGTCCTGCAGCGTCGCATAGAAATGCGGGCGGATGATATGATCACGAGAGGAATGCTGGACGAGATTAGGGAATTTCACAGGGACTTTGTTAAGGACAAGAATGGGGACGATAACGTCGGTTTCATGCAGAACATCGGGTACAAGGAATACTTACCATACATTCAGGCCTATCCGGAACCGTGGAGTAAAGACGGAACGTCCTCGTTGAGTGAGTCCAAGTATTACGAGGACGATACTAATATTACGCATACGGAGGCGAAGGAGCGCAAGAACCTGCTTTGGCAGTGCCGGGAACGGTACATCGTACGATCGCGGCAGTATTCAAAACGACAGTGGAAATATTTCAAGGGACAAACTATGCGCCGAGAGATCTTGGAGCAGCCGGGCTTGAACGTTTACGGCCTAGACGCCAACAAAAGCAGTGAGAAAGAATGGAGCAAGAATGTTCTGGAGCCATCTCTCGAAGTCGCTGCGGCACTCTTGCAGAATGTTACACTCCCAGACCCACTGGATATCTCCACAGGACAGGAGTTTCGTGCGCTCTTTACCACAGCGATCGAAGGTCCTAATCGCCAGGAAATTGAGCATCTGTGCAAACAAATCTTTGCATGTGATGTGTGCGACGGAAAACCATTCCAAGGTCTTGAACAATATGAGATTCACTTGCGGTCCAAGAAGCACCGTCATCAACTCAAAGCTTTACGCCAGCGCGATACAGAACAGACAGAGAGAATAAGCGACAATAACAACACATGATTCGTAAAGAACAGTTAAAGAAAGACAGCACTATGATAAATACGCCAAACTATCTTGCCTTATTTCGCTGTGCTCACGAATCGCACAATATCTGTAGATTGCAGAACATAGTCTTTGCCTTCCTGGCGCAGCTTGCCAAGCTTCCGAATCTTGTCCTCTGCTTTGTACTGGATCAGATCTTCGATGGTGTACACTTCGGTTTTGATCAGTGACTTGGCAATTTCCGTATGAATGACATTAGCGGCCTGCTGCGCGGTAGCACCGATGCGTACTGGCCAAGCACGGACTTCAGCCTCGCCCGCGGTATAGAAAGTGTGCAAACCGAGAGTAGTCAGCGCTTGCTTGAGCACTGGTAAAGGTTCCAGATGATTCTGGATGCCTAGGTCCTCCATCATTTCTAGCATCTCTGCACGCTCCTTCTCACTGGTAGTGTTGAGTTCAAGCATGGCAGACACTGCCGCAGGCACAACCTTCTCTCCTTTAGCCTCGCAGTGCTTCAGAAAAACCTTTGCTGCATCATCACTCGGTCCGGTTCCATGGCAAATCTGGGACAATTGGTCCTCGCTCACGTTTGCAACATAGAATACGGGTTTTGCGGAGAGAAAGCCCCACTGGCGCAGGATTTGGCCTTCTTCGCTCTCTGGATCAAACTCGCTCCGCAATGACGTAGGATTGCCATCGACGCTCACCGTTTCGATGCATTTTCTGGCTGCCTTCAGCAGGGCTAGACTGTCGTGGTCGTCTCGCTTAATTGTGCGCTGAACACTGTCGATAAATTCCATATCTGCCATGGTAAGTTCTGACTCGATACCTTCAACGTCAGCGATGGGGTCGATGCGGTTATCAACGTGACTCACCAAATCCACTCCAGGGAAGCACCGCACCATATGCATAATGGCACTCACGCCGCGAATGTGGGCCAGAAAATGATTGCCCAACCCTTTACCCTCCGATGCGCCTCGAACAAGGCCAGCGATGTCGGTGATCCGGAACGTCTGTGGTGTGATCTTCTTCGTCCTGATGTGGTCCGCAATGGTTTTGAGATTTGGATCATCTACCAGAGCGATGCCTTCGTTGGGATCGATTGTGCAGAAGGGATAATTCTCGGCTGCGATCTGTGCCTTAGTGAGCATGTTGAACATAGATGACTTCCCGACATTGGGCATACCCACGAGTCCGATTGTCAGTGATCTAGTCTTTTGGGCCTTAGAATTAAATGTTGAAGCCATCCGTAAGGTCACGTGCTGACCCTGAGCAATACGCAGCGGTATCCGGCCACCGAGTGCGCTCATCCGTTTCAAGCCTTCCATATTGAGGACGGGTATACTATAAAGTTGGCCCGGTCATGATAGCGAAATAATCTCAATTTTCGCACTGCTATGTGATCAGTTCATCTCTTGAAAAACTATCAATGGACATATCATAGATACCTGGGACAGCCGAGAACTGCATTTGAAGGGCTCCTGCAGGCCTTGTGTCCACGCGACCCACCCGCTCGCACTAAACCACCCGCACTCCCAAACCTGGCAGGGGCAAGGAGGCTCAGAATTGATTCTTGTGTCAGAAGTTAATACATTCAGTATGAAGAAATACGAGGAGGGATAGTGCCCAGAAACGATGTCGGCATGAGAAACTATACAATTTAATTATGCTAAATGTGATTATGACAATTACGGCGAGATGAGATGGATGTAAGCTGCCTATGGAGCGAATGGATGATGACGAGAAGTGCCATGATGAGCGAAACGCTGTCCGATCACCATTAGGAAATATACGACATGCCCTGTGAAGGAGCAATACAAGGTCCTGCGTCCAGGTTCAGCTGTTGGTTCATCACATACTCTAATTCCGAGTCATAGTCGTCCGCTGCCATCTTGATATTCCCATTCGGATTGTACACACCATCGATTTGATGCTGCAAAATAGGCTGTGGTTGGTTCCTAGTTTGCTCGACACTGTCCACAGCCGATCTCTGTTCCCTTTGACTCAAGGCCTCTCCACTTTTCGAAGCCATGTTCTCTTTGTCTTGCGGCGACAATTTGCTACTCTGTTGTGAAGTTGTGCTCTTCTTGTATGTCATGAATATGTTACTGTCTCTGTTGCATGATCTGTTATCCAGGTTTGAGACTTCCAATTGGTTCTTGAAGAGTTGTGACAATTGGTGCACCGACATATTTTCTGTCGTCCGATGCTGGACACTGCAACTACTATTCGACTGAATAGTGTTCTCAGGCAATAACCCACGATTTGGGTTGTTGAAACCGTACGTTGCCATTCTGTGTTGTTGTGAATTACTTCCGTTCTCTGTTCATTAACTCATTGATGGATTCTACATATACTCCCTTGTCTCTTTCTATGGTTCATTACATCGTCATTTTCAACGCGTGATGAGGACTTCCATTTATAGCATCGTTGACAAAATACAAACAAGAAATCTTTTGCCACAATCTTAAGTTTAACATTTATGCATGGCACAATTGGAATAAGGTGGGCACGTTCCCAATCACACACTAAGTTTGTCATTGAAGCCTGTAATGTTGACATTTCCCAAATGACGGGTTAAACGAAAGCGCAGTTGGTTGCTCGTTTCCCAATGCTTTGACACAAATGACGTGTGTCTCGTTCAACTCTCGTTTACTCCGCTCAGTGTCTTTATGTCAGTACATTCACTATATGCATTCCGGATCGACAGAAGATGGTGAGGGGTGTGGAGTAGAAGACGACGCTGGGCAAGCAATCGTAAATGGAATGTCCAGGAACACGTATAAAGCCGGATACTGAGCTGAGGGGACATAGCCACGGTCACCCCGACCAAAGAGGCTTCTCTATATTCACTATGCCGCACTCCCGACAAAGAATATCCTCAAGAGAGGAAGTCATTCCGGGGCACAAGAAAGAAAAAAATTTTCCCCTTCCATATGCACCTAGGAGCACCTGACACTTCGTATGTTCAGTATATGACGAGACGCCATTGATGATTTCCTTGGGAAACCCTTTGGGAGACGTCCGCACCCGCCCTTGCGCACAAACCTCCCGGTGATATCTATTCGTACGAATGGAATGACATTCCCTGAATATTTAATATGGGGAATGTAAATCCGTTCAACCCGAGCAAGTGTTTGGAAGGGGCGGGGCCGGAAACAAAGGCTGCCTCCTTTGGGCAACTTCGCAAATGCGGCCGGAAAGACTCCTTCCCCTCGTCTGTGGTGGTCCAGATCCCAATTTCAGTATCTAATGAATACAAATCTTTAGCGAAATAGTATGGCAATGTGCAACTCGAGGTTGTGATGGCAGTTGCCTTCGGCCCATGGTGTTCGCAGACTCACGTCAGTTGATTCTTCGGCAGACTACCCCACCTCCGGCTAGTATATTTACTATGGGCAGTCGTATTCACCAAAGGGGATCCCAAATATAGCACGGGTGGATGGCACCGAACATAATTGCTGCAGCCCTGGAGAACCCGCCCTCACATATATAGAAGCCCAATACAATATTGGGCAATCGATGCCGACAACGAGGAACCAATCAGGAAGTGGGGGGTGATGACCACGCCGGTTGGGGTTCATTCAGTACGGGAGGGGCAACGTCAATGGAAAAACTACTACACACATTTCGATGGGACCCTTGTCCCAATCGCTAGTTATTGAGGTGAATGTACCCAAATGGATGGTAGCATAGTGCAGTTGCAGAACAGACCGACCGGCTGTAGTATTGGAGAGGTGCGAGTGATTGCCTGGGGGTACATTGGTGACAACGTAAGGCATCCTCACCGCTTTGGTAAGTGTAGCTGACAAATCGGGCAAGAAATTACGAGGTGGTTTGAAATCTCCAGCCAGAAACAGTGGCCGAGCCAACGCACTTGGGGCTTCCTATACCACAATAAAGACAGAGACTGAAAAGGCTTCTAGAGACCTTTATGTGTGCGAAAGTAAGTTTTGTAGCGGTATTTGAAACAAACACGCATAGCTGAGATCGAGGACAAATGGTGACTTTCCCAAGCAGCCTATCTGCTCGTGGCAACTCCTTGCCACGGTTCGACCACATCAACATGATCGATGATAATGAAGTGGTTCTGAAAGATGTCGCCATTGGAACCATAATTGTTTTGTGTGGCATTTTGGGTGCTGGGGTGCTGGGTGTACCGTACGCGTTTGAGTCCGTTGGTGGCATTGGCCAGGACTGGGTTCCATATGGAATCATTGGATTAGCAGTAGTTTCAGGGCTACAGATTTATACTTCTCTGCTCCTCTCCCGTGCAATGAAAATTGTTAATGATGCAGACGGCCAAGTTTCCACCTATGCAGATTACGGGAAATTCTTCCTCGGCCCGACCATGAAGGTGGCCATTCTGGTCTCACAGATGGGAACTTGCATTGGGTACACACTGCTGTTTCTGGTTGCCACTGGCCAGAATCTAGAGAACGTAGTGCCGCTCCCGGTCGCCTATGGACGTCAGATCTACAGTGGTGCTGTTGCAGTAGTTGTCGCACCATTTGTACTCAAGAAGACCATGAAGGAGAATATGGTGGTGAGCATTCTGGGATTTGCAGCATCCGCGGCGGTCCTAGTTACAGTATGCGTCATTACTGCAATGGATATGGACAATGACACAGAAATGGGACCACGAGTGGAAAAAGAAGTCGGGCCAGATACATCGATATGGAATGTGGTTCAAGGCTTGGCAATGATGGTATACGCCTATGCACCACATCCGTTGCTTCCAGACGTTCAGCGGTCTGTGACCCATGGGAGCATGCCTTGGATCATTTTCTGCAGTCTTGGCTTCACCACTGTAGCCTTTGTCATAATGGGAACACTCACTGGGCTTTCGTTCGGGTGTGTTTTGAGATCAAACATCCTGCTCAACTTGACAGGTACGGTTGCTGGCGACGTTGTGAGTGTGGCCATGGCCTTACATTTGATGGCAGCCCTGGTGATCTATCTCATCCCCATCTACCACTGGCTTGAGTCAGACTACTTGGAACTCGCTGGCGAATCCATCCAAGAGTCTACTGAAGAGACAATTCGGGAAGAGGATAGACCGCTCTTGCGTGATGGACACAACATGGAAGGCGAGGAAGATAAGGTTGATTGGAGCCTGGAAAGGAAGAGGGTGGCTTTCAGACTCACCTGGCTGGCTGGGACAGCCCTGATCTCCCTCTTCTTTGATGACATTGGAACATTAATGGGTCTCATCGGTGGATCAACGTTGATCACCAACACAATCCTTTGTCCCGCAATCATCCAAATGAAGATTGATTATGATTCTGGAGCATACTTCCGCAAGCCTTCATTTCTGGCCTGCGCCCTCATCTGCTTCTTGTGCACTCTTCTCGGAGTGGCTGCTACCAGCCTAGAAGCCTTCAGCATTTTCACCGGCCATCAAGAACACAGTCCTTGTCATATGTGACGACGGGCGATGAGACCAATTCATCACCCAATTTATTGGGCTGCAGCTCTCTAGTCATACTTTTTCTCTTAAAGTATACGTATAAGAATAATATAGATTACCGTAGTGGCAGGATGCGAACAGACACGATCATCACCACTGCGGATGACGCAAACTCGCTTCGCCACCCTCAGTTTATTTAATGTAGATCTTGTGGTATCTTTTTTGATATGCAGGATCATCAATCGCTGATAACAGTTGTTCATGCCATAGATTGTTGAAGAGGGGACCCATCAAGTGACGCCAACCTCGCTGGTCCGAGGTTTGGTGGAACTCTCCACACCTCAGTATGCCGTCCAATCAACGACACATTGCAGACCCAAGCAAATCTGGTTTCCTGCATCCTCTACGGCAAACGCATAAGCAGAGTTGCACAGAAATAGGAACGGGGCGTTATTGTAGTGTTATGAGTGTGATGGGGTGTTCGAGTTCAAATTCGTATCTGGGACACGTTAAAGATGCCCGGTCATCAGAAGACGAGCATGTCCAAACCAGGCAATACAAGTGGTACCTCCCCTTGGGAACCCCCCAATCTCTGCTCACTCAAAACTTTCCATACCACCCTCCTTATTTTTCTTCCTCGGGCTACGACTAGTTCGCTTAGAAACGGTGGTCGGCAACGGACCCACGCTGCCAGATTCCATATTTTTATACTGTCTATTTCTCGCCATGCTTGCGAAATTGATACAGTTTTGGTAGGGCTGGGAGCGCTTGTGCCGGGCATCCTAGAAAAATGGCGGCTCACATTAAACTGCCGAAAGCTACCCATACTTTCTTGGAACTATGTCCACAGGTCCGTAAAGCAAAATCGGACCGATGTGAAAAGAACAGGTGAACATGGGAAATAGGGAAATCCACAGTAGGAAAGCAGAGTTGCCATTGTCCGAAGCCAATTGGCTGTTTCCTTCATGCTCTGTGGGGAGAAGTGTGCAAATGGCCCGTATTTCTGCTAGTCCGCTATACATGACTCGTACTCTGCCAACACCAAAGACTAAGCGAGATGTACTGGGTGAGAAGGGATCGTGCTGCTATTAGCAGCCAATTGGCTGTTTGTTGGGAGCACCAAGCGAGGCAAACTGGAGGGAACGGAGAGCCCCTCGAACTCTCCGTTTTTCACAACCTCGGTCCCTTGATTTTCAGATCGCAGAAGTACCTAGCAAAAGAAACCGCGAAACAGGCGACAAACATAATTCGCTACCTCGCCTCGAATTCGCCTACAGTGTTTGCATCGTGTTCCAGAAAGGATAGAAGTGACTGCGTGTTGCTACCACAGTTGGCTATAGCTTCAGTATGGAATATTCTCTCTGCCGGACACAGTTCTTCCTTTCCTACGGTTTCATATCCGAGCCGGTGACCCAATATAGATCGATCGGACAGCTTGACGGTGCCCACAGTCTTTCTCCATCGTAATAATAGGCGGGGAGGAATGGGAAACAGACAAAACGGACACACCGCAACCACGCACAGGCGGGTCCGTGCGCACCAGTGAATTGATGCCGCACCGAAGAGGCACAGTATGTCAGACTCTTCGAGCTGAGGCACCATACATTACATATGAAAATAGCAGTACCAATGGTGCGAGCATTTCTTGGCACCTTGGGGTGTCCGGAGGGAGGACGGGGCGACCAAAGGGAAGTGGTGAGGGGAAGGGCATGGACGGCATCGAAAGCCGAATGAGAAGTGACGAACTCTTCCCCTGAAATAGTGTATCCTAGGGAGACTCGCTTTCACCCTGGTTGGTATCAACTGCATATGACCTCGTACTTGGTGGATCTTTGTCGTAATTGCTGTTTTCAGAAGTAGCCGATGGAAAGCCGCATTCGGACCCGACAGATGAGATGGTCCGAGCCCTGATGTGCAATGAAGTAGTTCGTTTTTCGTGTGCATAAGGAAACAGCGCAGTTGCCAATTGTTCTCATTATGAGTGTTGGACACCATTGATATCTACGAAATGTATCAATTGCCCTAATAGTTTTTAGAGAGGACAGGTACATCAGAGTAAAAGGTAATGATCAGAGATATCGCTTTACGCACTTTCACAAGAATGCATGTGTATGTGGGTGCGAATCCGGGTGGTGAATTTAGGTCTTAAGCAACCATGTCTTACAGCCCCCCCACGTATACTCCCACAACGTATGTTGAGAATTTCAATAAGGTTCCTCGGTTTGTTGGTTCCAATGAGTTTGAAACTACAGAGGACTATGCCATTGGTGTCGCTGCTACCGGTGCACCTTTCGTGTTGATCGGTGTTCTCATCCTGATTATTACTCCCCTGGCTCTTATCTGTGGTTGCTGTCGAAAGTTTTGCTGCAAGCCCAAGGACAAGGAAAAGAAGACTAGGGTATCCAAGAGGCGTCGCATTTTCTACTTCGTCTTCCTGTGCATTGCCGTCGGAGGTTGTGCGATTGCTTACGCTGGACTGGGAACTTCCAAGGATGCTGCCGATCTCATTCAGCAGTCTATCGGCGATATCAGTGATCTGTTTTCGGCCGCTTCCGCATCTACATCACAGATGTCTAGCTATGCTTCCGCTGCTTCCACCGATGTTACCGACATCGAGACTGAGTGTCCTGCCCTGGCCTCTGGTGACACCACCGACATTAAGAACTCCCTTGACGAACTTGTTAGTCAACTGGATGAATTGACCGACCTGGTTGGAGATGTCAACGGTGACATTGATGACTTTGAGAACGACTTTGAGAACTATGATAACAAGCGCATTACGGTGACCATCATTGTTTTGGCTTGCGCTACCGGTCTCGTTGGTGCCTACTTCTTGTCCTGCTTGATCGCTATGGTGTTTGAAAAGAAGACTGGCTGCTGCGGTAAGTGCTGTTCTTGCTGCTCCATTACTCTGGGCCGTCTCATTATGCCTATTACCTACATCATTGTGGTCGTTGTTTGGATTCTTGTAGGTGTCATGTTTGCCATCACGGTTGGCTTGTCCGACTTTTGCATCGATCCCAATGGATTCATTATGGCTGAGCTTGGTACCTCGGACACTTCCACATCCATTAGCTATTACCTAACCTGTAACGGCACTAACCCCATGTACGATGCCATCGACGAGGCGCGCACTGCTGGCACTGACGCCCTAGCTGACATTGGCGACCTCCGCACTGCCGCTAGTGCTGCCTGTCCCGCTAGTACCGTCGTACAGGATGAAATTGACAGCCTAGAGGCCAACCTGAACTCCCTACTTAGTGAGTTGACAGTGATTGAAGACGACGTCATCAGCTGTGAGGCTGTCAACAGCATCTATGTCACCTTCATGTACGATGGTATGTGCGACAAGGTGACCCAGAGCATGGTTCTGTGGTTCGTCGGTTTCCTGATGCTGGTTCTCGGCCTGACCGTCGCTCTCTTCATGTACAACAGCACCGCCAAGCCGAATCGCCGCCAGCAGGTTGTTCCTGAGGATGCCTACTACCCTAAGCCTCAGCAACAATACTACCACGCTGGTGTGTAATTTGAAACAGTACAAACACAAACTGCCCTCGAGGAACATAAGGAACACATATTTGAATGTAAAGTTGCACAAGGTCAATAAACATGAGTATACTATCGAATCTTATTTAGGTTGGAACATCGAGCTGACATCACTGCATAGTAAGCTCTTCTCTTTCTTTAACATTGCAAACACTTGTCATTTACGTACGTCATGTTCGGTCTCAATTCTTTAACAAGAAGCGCACAATTTACATATAGTACATTTCGAACATCATCCCTGATTGTACCTCATAGTCGGCCAGCGTAATATGGTCCTTGTAGATCTGATCAGATTTCTTCAAGACTATTTTTGCGGGTGAGGTGCCGACTAACTCACCAATCATGAGCTTGAGATCGCCAACGGTGTCATCGTCATTACAAAGAACCCGCACTGACGTGCCCAGTCGATCGTTCGCAAAAACCTCAAGCATTCAGTAAAGCTGTCACTGCAGCACCTGAACAGGACGGTGCATGTTCCGCAAACTTTCATGCAGAACTCCCAAGCCTGATTCATATTGCGTGCAGAAGACGATCACAAGTACCTCCAGAGACGGAAACATAGCGACCCCAGTGACCCCTTTCCCTTGAACCCCCAAAGGCTATAGCAGGCCCGGGCCACGGGAATGGGAGCGCAGACAGCGGCGAAGCCGTTCGCATTTGGCGCCCACCGCCTTTGTAGATGAGGGCAACGGATTCGCTCACGCACTGTCAGATTGAATCGACAGCAAGTGACCGGCCGGCCCCTATTTGCTGAGTCCACCGTCACTACTAATTTTGTTCTGAGTGTATTATTTATCATGACTCCGCTTCTGCTTCATTGTGCCCCTGCGCTACTATGTTATTCTCAACTCACAGTTCGCACTCCACAACTATAGACGAGCAACGGCGCAAGGCAAATATCTTGGAGGTATGAACATCACTATACAGGTACAATATACTAGGGCAGGCACATGCACACCCATTCCTGGCAACTGTCGCCTGCTGTTGGGTGTATACTCAGTTTGCGTGTGAGGCCCTGAGGCTCCCTTCCCATTCTCTGTATGAGTCCCTGAAGTTCCCTTCCCACACTCTCCTCGTAAATTGCTACATGATTGCGCGCGCGGGAGCGCATATGGGAAGCGAAGGACAGCAACCTCTAAACACAGCTCACTGTGCAGCACTGCGGCTTTGGCAAAAGAAAATCCCTAAGTGAGCGTGGTCAGAAACCATCACCACCTCAAACCATTCATTCACTGCTGCGCAATCACGTAATTGTGTAGTTGTCACTGTGTGCTGCACATATTGCCGACTTGTTGTGCCAGGGTACCCCAAAAAACCTAAGTGCGCAATAAAAATATGTGGACTAATACTGAAAGTACTGTAGTTTTCGGGAGCGGTTGTTTACTTGCAGTTGGTTAGGAGAGGGGCTTCAGGAAGTGTTGTTTGAAAGCTGCCGCAGAACTGGAGTACTTTCGTTGGCAAACAGTGTCTCCTTCTTCTCCTACCTTGGGGGTGCCCTCTATTCCTGCAAACACCAAACGTAAATTTTTCCCTCGGTCGATCGTGGAGAGTGACCGCTACACAGCTAGAGTCGGGTTTCGCTACGTATTGTGCCGTGTGTGCTGTGAACACTGGCCCACACAACCGGAATGCGAAAAGACGGCGGGGTAATATGTCAACGAACTAGTGTTGTGCCGGAGGTGGATTGTAATATATAGTCCATATCTTAATCCACCGTACAGGTAGAATTTGGGTTGAGTTGCTAATCGGACAGAAACGGCTTAGATCTACTTGACCAAGAAGACAAAAGGGCTTATCCAATGGGATTTGAAGCCATAGATTACAACAATGTTGTCTCGGAGAATCCTTAGCTCGACTCTGTCTCGGCAGAATGGGCAGACCCGTTCCCAGGTTATGCGAGTGGCTGGTTATGCCACCCAGAAGGACCATGGCTCGAACGCTGACAACGCTTCCGCGATCAAATTTGAATTTATGGTGCCTTTCGAAACTCATCTGCTGCCAGAAGGTGACGGTCCGAAGCAGGAGGCCTACGCAACCCGTGACGAGTTGTTGCAGTACTACAAGGAGATGATGCGGGTTCGTCGTATGGAAACTGCAGCTGGTGATCTTTACAAGACCAAGTTTGTTCGCGGTTTCTGCCACTTGTACAGTGGCCAAGAGGCTGTTTGCGTTGGTATGGAGGCGGCCATTAACAAGCAGGACTCTATCATTACATCGTACAGAGCGCATGGTTTCACATTGATGCGCGGTGCTGCCGTAGAAGGCGTCCTCTCCGAACTAACTGGGCGCACTACTGGTGTCAGTCTCGGTAAGGGTGGCAGTATGCATATGTACGCCAACGAATTTTACGGAGGGAACGGTATCGTTGGTGCTCAGGTGCCCCTCGGAGCTGGAGTTGCCTTTGCCCACAATTACCGCAAGACCGACCAAGTCTGCATTTCCATGTACGGCGACGGTGCTGCCAACCAGGGACAGGTCTTTGAGTCCTTCAATATGGCGAAGCTGTGGAACCTGCCCTGCATCTTCCTCTGTGAGAACAACAAGTACGGTATGGGAACCTCCATCGAGCGGTCCTCCGCCTCCATTGACTACTACAAGCGCGGTGACTACATCCCCGGTTTGAAGATCAATGGTATGGATGTTCTGGCTGTCCGTGAAGGTATTCGTTGGGCCAAGAAGTATGCTGGTATTGACAAGCGCGGTCCTCTCGTCCTCGAAGTTGAGACTTACCGCTACGGTGGCCATTCCATGAGCGACCCTGGCACCTCGTACCGTACCCGCGACGAGGTCAAGAAGATGCGTGAAACTATGGACCCTATCAATCAGACGAAGGAACGTCTCCTGGAGAACAATCTGGCTACTGCAGAGGAACTTAAGGAGATTGACAAGGCGATCAAGGCTGAGGTTGACGACGCCGTCAAAAAGGCCAAGGATGCACCTGAGCCGGATCTCGAAGAGACCTACACACACATTATCAAGGGTGAGCAGTATCCCGTGAGGGGTTGTGATCCCTTTACCATTGTCACTCCTCGTGTCACCTAAAAATCGTGTAATTGACATGTTTACAGTGCTCCTGGTCTCTAACACCACTGAACTTTCGGGAAGCCAAAGCACACAAGTAAGATAAGAACATAGACGCCATGTGATAATTTTCGTTTATCTTGACATTACAACAATACATAAGGACACGCTTCAAAAGCGTGACAATAAGTTACCTTGTTACGTTTGCTTTAAGTCATGCTTTCTGTCAGCCTTTGCAGAACAAACACTCCTTTGAGAAGCCCAGGTGGACGAAGTCATGTCCCAGGTTTACTGGTCGTCCTGGTCGTCGTTCATGGTGTCGAAGAGGTAGTTTGCAGCAAGCTCCTCGTTCTTGTCACAAATCAGGTAGGCCTCTGCTGCTCGGGCACGGTCAAAGCCAAGGGCTTCAAGCCGCTGGATTGCAGCCATTTCTTCTGGCGTGACCTGAATGGCACGGCGCTGGGGCATGCCACGTCCAGGATTGTTGAGGATGTCCAAGAACTCTTCCTGGTTCTGGTTGATCAACAGCAAAAGATCGGGATTGACCTGGCCCAGATTCAGCATCAAGTCTTCCAGGTGTTCTGGGCTCTGTTGAATGATGGCACGGAGCTGCATAATCTGTGGTGATCCTCGCAAAAAGGACAAGGCACCAGAATGCTGAGCGGCACCTTCAGTGCCGCTCGCACCCCCTGTTGCCTCAGCAGTATCAGGAGCAGCTGGTTGAGTATCTGTTTCCATTGTCTCACCTCCAGCAGTCGCAGCTGCTGCCTGTGCGTCTCCTCTAGGAGCAGTAGGGGCGGAGTCTTCAGCGCCTCCTTCTTCAACCATCATCTCTTCGGGTATTCCATTCATTAAGTAATCTACTGCCCGGTCAGGGTTACCGAACGCAGCCTGCAGAGCACGAATGCACTGTTCGCGGGGAAACCCCATGGCTATTAAAGATTCAATATGCTGCTCAAAATTTTCAAACATTCCCCCACTGGAGGCTTGTGCTGGTGCTGGTGCAGCATCTGCGGCAGCCGCGGCGCCAGCAGACGCGCCAGCAGACTTTGGTGGCTCCGCAGCAGAAGTAGCCTTCTCTTCTGCTGGCTTGAGTGCTTCAACACTTTCCGCTTTCGCTGACCCGCTGCTTTCTTCAGCAGAGGACTTCTTCGCTTTGCCTCGAGCGAGCATGATGATAAACTCCGCACCATCTTCAATCTTGTATTCAGACAAAGGGAGTTCATCTTTCAAGACTTTACCCGCGTGTAGGAGCTTCTGTCTTTCCACTTCAAATCCCTTGACTTCCTCAATCTTCTTTTTCAGGTCAGCTACAGTAAGACCATCGCTGTCAACAGAGACCTCGAAGGTCTGTTGCTTAAGATCTTTGAATTTGTAAGTTTGCGGCATGTTCAAAGTAGTCCCGCACCGCTACAAGCTAACCATGGTTGTCTAGTTAGCAAAACGTATGTGTGCGACAGTTTGTTCTCAAATAGGTTCTAAACTGTGTTGCATGTTGTCATTGAATATTGTACAGAGAATGAACGGAGGGGAAGACTATGACAACCGCACAAGTCAGTGAGAGTTATTTTGGCTCCTGCGTCAGCGGTGACAAAGTCCTCGATTGGTACTAACCTGGTGCCCATGTTCGCTGTTGTGCTCTACCGTGGTGGGGGAGCTCACAAAATGCGCTTCCAAACGAGCTAACATTCCAATGGCCTAGTACTCTGGGTATTGGGTACAGAAAATGCTGGAACCACCCCCTCCCTTTGTCCCAAACCCCGGGAAGATTCACTAGTACCCGCTTGGTTGTGGACCTCAACCCTAGTACAGCGTCTAGAAGATTTGGCTGATGGAGGCGATTGCATTGGACCGCGCAAGAGACCAAAGAATACGTGAGTCTATTCAATCCATTGGTCATGACATACAATGGCTGTGAAAAGAGATTGGCACTGCCAAATCGATTCATGCATGCAAAGGACATCTAAAGCAGAATTTTCACCAAGGGACAGGTGTTTTCGTCTCACTAGCGCTTCAAGAATACATTTTCAAGTTAAATTCATGAATATGAGCATCATATAATTCTGAATTTACGCGTCCATTGAATATCGATCGCGGTGTATCCATATGTTGAAAAGATTTGCAAACTACGAGCTTTGGAACCCGTGGCAGAAGGCCGCTATGGAGTATATCTCGAAGCATGTTCTCCTACAAATGTTTTAAATAATGTGTATAGCATATTGATAATATTTAGTCAAATGGTGTATTCAATTGACCATTAAGTAATACTCGAATATTCAATAGTGCAGAATTTCGTGGCATCGTCAAGGTAATTGAGGTCAGTTGTGCACTCAAGATCCATCTAGAATACCCTTTAGGTTGCAGTGTATGTTGTATTTTGCGTATCTCGCATTATGTATATATGGGTTTAAGTAGTGACCACGTCCTAATAATTCGTGAGCAGTGGCGATTTAGATTGGAGAGTGAGTGCCTGTACATCTAGAATTCTGTGTGATACACATATCTTGGAGGGAAACAATGCCTTGCGAACAAAAAATGAAGAAAGAATGGTTTCCTCGGGTAGCAGAGGCTGTTATTGGTGAATACAATCACGAGAATTAACTCAGAGGTCATCTGCAAGTATTTCTTTACCAGGACATATGGCCCCTCCATTCTGCCGGATTCGATTGTTCTGGTACAATATAGTAAACGGGCTATTCTCGCCCTGCCCTGACTCTTACCAAGCCAAAGGGAGCAGGATGATATCTCGAGACGTTCGGTCTCACTACTGACCAAACGATGATACCTAAATTGAAAGAAAAATGACAAAAGGCTGGCAGATATATGGAACTGTCAGCGGCCGCAGGTAGTATTGGTCCTGTTGGCAAGACAGTAGTACATGTATGTAGGAAGGCGGGGAGGAATGGAGCTGAAGAGGCCACTCTTCGTCCTTGCAAATTACTGTTTGTCCATGAGACTACTGGTACAAAGGTATGAAACTACCAGGATCACGCAGGGACATAGTACTGTTTAACAGCTGAGTGTGAAATAATGATTGAATTCGCTTGAACCTTTCTATAAACAGAGAAATATGTAAGAATCAGTGGGCTGCGACTCTGTATGTTTTTAAGATAATTTCCAGGTGGATCTTGTTCCAGCAAGCGATTAGCTGATCCTACTACCATGACGGATAGAAAAGCAGCATGTGCGGACGAAGCACAACGAGGAGATAAAGGGTCGGAAAAGTCTGTGGAGGCCGACGGTGCGCTTACCTGCCCAATTTGCCAGTTTCGAATTGTTGAAGCCTTTGTTACACACTGCGGACATAGTTTCTGCTTTCTCTGTATTTCAAAGTATCTTGAGAATCACAACAAATGCCCCATGTGTAAAGCAGGTCTGAGTCGGGAACAAATATTTCCCAACTTTGCCTTAGAAAAGGTTTTGAAAAAATCTGAGGTTCTAGAGGTTGGAGAAGGCAAACTGTTGGCTAAGTATATCATGAAGACTTTGGGGAAATCTAGTGAATGGAGCCTTGCCGATTTTCAGCAATTGAGACAGGTTCTGGAAGCCAAGGAGAAGGATTTGCTTTGGAACTCAGAGCAAACATCCATGGAATTGCTGGACCAATTCTTGGACAAGGTCAAAGCTGTGAAAGAAAGTCGAATTGCCACGCTGCAGAGCGAACTGGCGATGGTCAAGGAGGACATGGCTCTCGCTGATAGACTGAAAAACAAGTACCAGACTGCTACCTCAGTGGTACGAGATTCAGACAGGGAAGGACGACCGGCAGCCGCAACGTCAGGTTCACAAGAGAAAAGTGAAGAACGATGCTCAATACCTGTACCTGCCAATGGTGGAGATTCTGAGGACGTCGATGAGCGGTCATCAAAGCGATTCAAAGCATCAAGGTCTTCTGCTGTTGACCCTGCTGTACCGACTGGGAACAGTGAAGAAGCAGCCACGCTTCGGACAAGTCATCGGAATATGCTTGCATCCCGTAGGCAGCGCATTGACAACCATTTCGACGAGTTGGAACGAGTCTATTTTGCACAGAGGGCTCAGAAGTTGATTTGTGGGGCTGAACCGCTAGAAGCTTTGGACATGTTCCGCTACAACTTGTCTACCTTTACCAATTTCAGCACCTTCAGAACCTTGACTACCATGAAGAATGCCGATTTGCACAACAATAATCCAATCATCAGTAGCATTGAATTCGATGCCGATGAAGAATTCTTTGCCACTTCTGGTGTCTCCAAAAAAATTAAGATCTTTGATTACGCCAGTGTCCTCACTGATGTCAATTTCCCGATCATGAAAATGGACAGTAGCAGTAAGATCAGTTGTCTGAGTTGGAACTCTTACATCAAAGGACAGATTGCATCTAGCGATTATGAGGGCATCGTCACAATCTGGGATGCTCACCTGGGTAAGGAAATTTACCGCTTCGATGAACACGACAAACGGGTATGGAGTGTTGATTTTTCGCCAACAGATCCTACTCGCCTTGCAAGTGGAAGCGATGACACTAAGGTGAAGATCTGGTCGACAAGTTTTGGACGGAGCGTAATGACTATCCCATCTCAAGCCAATGTATGCTCTGTGGAATTCAGTCCAGTGTCGTCATACCATGTGGCGTTCGGAAGTGCTGATCATCATGTGCACTACTATGACCTTCGTAACACAAGGAAACCACTTAATCTCTTCAAGGGGCATAGTAAGGCTGTGAGCTATGTGAAGTTTTTGGAACCAAACAAGCTGATTAGTGCCTCGACAGACTCGACCCTTCGCATGTGGGACACTGACAGTCTCGAATTCGTCCGCTGTTTCGAAGGTCACTTAAACGAGAAGAACTTCGTTGGCCTGACTTGCAACGATGATTATATCGCCTGTGGATCAGAGAACAACAGCATCTTCTGTTACCATAAGGAGTTTACAAAACCCATTGTGGGCCATAAGTTTGGCACCGTCAACGCAATTACCGGAGAAGAAACTCACGAGGAGACAGGACAGTTTGTATCTAGTGTCTGTTGGCGAAAACGCTCCAATGTCTTGTTAGCTGCGAACAGCCAAGGTACTATCAAGGTCCTGCAACTCGAGTAGTTTCACACCTCCAGATGTCTGGCGATTATCTGCACCATAAAATTACTATCACTTCTACACTGGTCCGTCCATTGATTTACGTTGTCTTTAATCTTGAGCTAATTCTGCTTCTGCCTCTGTCGTTCCTCCTCGAAATGCTCGTCTTCTTGTTTCACGTTCTCCTTTTTCTCTCCCATGAGGGTCTCCTGAGCACCACTCTCCGCAGCGTCCCTTTCAGCGGTCTTCTTTCTATCGTCAGCCTCCACTTCACCGCTTTCAGGCTCTGCCTCCGCAGTCTCAGCTTCCTTCCTTATCTGTTGCTTCTCCTTACGTTCCTCATTAATCTCACGTGCCTTTTCTACGGCTTTGGTGTACTCGCCAGCCCTAGCAGCATCAATGGCTTCCTTAAATTGACCCTTCTCCAAGAAACCTATGCTTATCAGCCAATTGCGGACAGGTGGAGTTATCACCACTGCAAGTGCAAAGCGCAATGGTGACAGGATCTTGTACGCTGCATAAGCAACCACGAAGTTACCTCCATCTCCACTCAACCATCCGTCTGTAGGGAATCCAAGGCTGGCAATGAGAGCTTTCATGTCAAAGCCAGCCTTAATCATAGCGTATAGACCGCCCAAGAATAAGACATCGATGGTGATGTATGTGCCAATTCCCACGGTTCCGTATTCACGGAAGAACTTGCGCACCCGTCCTTCTTCTTTTATCACTGTTTGCGCCGGAGCTTGTTTCTCCTCAACTTCTTGTTTATCTCTGCCTGTCTCATAATGCCGCAGCCATGAAGACCAAATGGTGGCCTGCCCGTAGGGTTTGCTAAGCATTCGTCGGGTCACATTCCGAAGTCCAGTGGTTGTCGATGTATGCGTGAAGGTCCGCCTGAGCAGTCCAGCTGCTGTTGGGTATGAACGAAACACCTGGCGGTGCAAGCGCAGAAACACCGACATGTTGGTGCTGAAAACCTCTCTATTTAGTTTCCAGGTCACGAGATCTGAATAATGCGGTTGTCCATTCTTTCTGCTCTGCCACTTGGTTTCCTGTACGAGTTCAAGCATCTTTGACAATTGTACAGCAATTATAACCTTTAAGTATGTATTAGAGAGCTTTGCTTGCCAGATATTCACCCGGTCATACTTGCGGCCTGTCGCACATCTTGGCACAAATTAATGGACTCGTTTTGACGTTTCACACAATGCAAAGAATTCAGCGGGTTGACGTGGCCCACCTACATATTGGGCTTTGTTTTCCGGGCTTAGACTACGTGGGGTTTCGTCCACATGCGCAACGGTCCCCAGCCGATTCTCGCAAAGTCTTTTTCAATCCAAACTGCCTGGCTACAACTTGTTGGAGAGGAGTTGGAAACACGACCACCCGGTTCTAAGCACACTGAGAGAAGATTACCCGGTCCCCCGGCCCCTCCCGGGGGGGGGTTGG